>JAVQJG010032774.1:0-43709 GCA_036024015.1 Craterocephalus amniculus
TGGTGGTGTAAAAACAGGATAAGGTTATACAATGCCAGCCTTATAGAAGAGATTAAAACAAATGTCAAGTTTTTACACAATGTATCATCTTTGCAGACTTAACACCCCAAACTAAGTCGATGTTCCGTTCTTTTAAAAGTTCTCATGTTTTCACAATATATTCCTTGTTTTTTTTATCAGAAGTAATTGTTCGTTTCTGACACTTGATCCTGAGATCTGATGAGCTGTTTACTGAGCAGATCCCTTATTACCTCATTTCAAGAGTAAGTTGGAAAAAACAGAAAAAAAAGACTTTGCTTTATGAATCTCATTTTAAAAGGTTTTTTCTCCAACCCCAGAAAATACAAACAAGTGATGCAGGTGATTTGTAGCGGTTAAAGTTTTCTGAAGACGAGGCATTTGTAATAATCCTCCATCTCAGTCTGGAAATAAAATGTTGCAGACATTAAGAATATGTTATGTAAGTGTTACGGTAAAAATATCTTTAGTATTGTGCTGAACGGCCTCACCATCCTCTCCAGACGCAGTCCATTCCCGTAGGCCTGCTGTCTGAGCACATCCATATCTGGGAGACCCCACTCTGGATTCCTATGCAACAGATGAACGCATTACACAGGTTGTATACACCCTGCTAACTAAACCAGAGACGGCGCACAATTATGTGAAGCACTTTGTTTAGTTGAGCATCACATAGAAAGGAAAATGACGCAGTATAAATAAATCAACACGTTTAAACCTCTGCACATATTAAACAAGAAAATGGTAGTGTTATGGCCTACTCACAATTTTCTAAGCTCTTCATCCAGGTATTCATTGCAACTTGGTGTAATGATGCCATTAACAGCATACACCTGCAAAATATTCAGAAATATCTTGGTTTTTAAAGTCTGCTGTCGAATGTTCCACTTGATGGAATAAATAGTAAGAAATAAACTTCTTGTTAGTACATACCCCGTATGTTATTAAAAGGCCATTTTGTTTGAGGATCTCACCTGCTCCACTGAACACTCCCTTTGGGAAATCATTGATGGAAAATGGTATTAATTTCGTAACCTTCTGTAAATGTCTTTTTTAAAATTAAGATAGCCACACCTACCTGTGCAGTTTTAAAGGAGCTGTACTGCAGCAAGTTTATGGCAATGATTGCATCACAGGAGCTGCGAGAAAGGCCTGCCCATTTTTCCCAAGGTTCACTGGCATCTAAGTGGACGGGCTGCAGCACACTCTTTGCTTGAGTTGCAGTAATATATGCCTTGATACTGTAAACAGTGTGAAGTCAGATTCTTTCTTTAAGATTCACATTTTCTTATTAATCCATCTGAACTTTTATCTATATATCAGTGTAGAAATGAAGTTTAGTCTCACAAATAACCTAATTACAAATGTACAATTTTAATGTTAGGGCAGTTTAATGGCTAGCAAACTATTTCTACAGCACCCAAACCTTTCCAGAGACTCTTCCTTGATGTCAGATGGCTGCCAGGTGACAAAGGGAAGCTTCTGGGCGAACCGTATAACATGTTGTCCAGTTCCAGAGCCCAGCTCTAAGGCAAACAGCTGTCTGTGGGACTGCTCCTCCAACACATCCTCAAGCACTGAACAGAGACCCTCCCAGTTCCTCTCTGCCTGAGGAGACACCAGCATGGTCTGGAAGGAAGAAAGAGGTGCCTTGTATTATTGAAAATAAAAAACAAAATCATATATTTCTTTTTTCCCCCCATCACAGATGACTCCTCTTACCAGAGCAGTGGATGACGGTTGTTAGTGGGGAAGTAGCATATTGGAGAGGAGTGCATGTGTGGTGGATGGCTGTTGCAGCAGATGGGTGCACAGATTACCAGGTAAAGAGGATTCCCTCTGTGCTCCTCCCCTGTACAGTGCAGGTAGGGCACACAAAGACACATGCAGGCAGGAAATGTTTTATTAAAATGTTACAACTATACATTTTACAGTAATAACATTAAAAGTAATGTTTATCGCAATCTTGGCAGAGTATTAGGGTGAAAGATATGTCATATATATAATTATAATATTTTGTTTTGATAAATAAAGACTTGAACTTATGCACTCACAGCTCTTTTTTATTTCTAAAGGCGCAGCGCAATCATGGATGTATCAATGCTTTTATTTATTGTTGTGTGTTGTCCCTTAGCGGCTTCCGTAGGTTTTCTAACAGTTCACGTAATGCATTGTGGGTAGGTCAGGAACATGCAGGACGCCATGTGCTTTTGAGGCAGCGGGACTGGACTTGCTGGGAGAATTTTTAGTGCTGATAGCTGATAGACACTGCAGGTGAAACGGCTCCGGTCACCGTTAGCATGTACTGTACCAGACGCTGCTTCCGGACCGCGCTGCGGGCCGCCGCGAGCACACACCGGTACGTAACGGGCAACAATCGGTCATGTAACACCGGATCCTCTGTACATCTCCGTGCACGTCTGTTTCTTCAAGGGCAGACAATCACAAAGAGCCAATGATTATTTTTTAAATTGAGAGCATTTTGTTTTATCTTAAGGTCACGGAAGTGCAGAAGATGCATCTGAACTGCAGTAAAAACGGACTCGTTTATTCTGTAGTTGCGTTAAGTGTCTTAGCCAAAGCTTAATGTTCCTTCTTGAGGACGGTGGTCCTCTGAATGGTTCAGTTCACTAGTAGAAAATACAGTGCCCTTGTCTATAGTTTGGTTATAAAATCCAAATGACAGCAACCTACAGTAAAGGTCACTTTTAACCATAGGAATGGCGCCGTTTTCCCTTGTCAGATAATTAGATTCTGCACCTCTATATTTGATTTAGCATGCACCTTGCAGGACTCAACAAAGCTTTGAACGCCTGACATATGACTCCCAGTTTAAAATTAATGAAAGCAACCATTCTTTGAAAGATCTTTGGTTATTTGAATATTTAAAACGTTGGTTTCTTGTTGCTGCTGTCTTTAAATTTAAAAGAGCTTTCTGCTATTGTAAGTTTGTGACTGTATTTATTCAGTCATTGATGCTACACAAGTAAAAACAGAAAAAGTGCACACAGTGAAATCTCATCAAATTGCTTGAAAGACATTGGTTTAATTGAAACGGGATGGTGAACCAAAAACTCAAAGGTGATGAAGAAATTTTCCGTTGGTAGATAGTCACAGCAAGATCCACGCCCGCTATTCATTTATACAATCAGAGCAGATTAAAGGTTATCATCAAGCAATGACTGAATGCAATCGTTTAACTAACACGTGTGAATCTTTCAGGCAAAATCTTCAGCGGCAAGCTCCAGCCTTGTGTGCTCTCAGACTTCTCAAAACTAGTCCTGCCTCTCACTCAGAAGCCATCGCCACCCCCCCTCTAGATGGAGCTCCCAAACAGTATTCCCCAAAAATCCAACAGCTCGTCAATGACATCGCCAGCCTCACCTTATTAGAGGTGTCAGACCTTAACGAGCTCCTCAAGGTTTGTAATAAATAATTTTGTCCTGAATCTAGGCTGCAATTGCCAGATTAATTTTGATCCACATTTGTTCACGTGCGTCAATTTAGTTTTTTCTTTGCAACAGAAAACCCTCAACATTCAGGATGTTGGAATGATGCCGATGGGGGCGATGGCTGCATCTGCTGCTCCCGCAGCTCAGGTATAATGAAAGATAATGAAACCTTATCTGCTGCAATTGAACTGACACTGTATTTATCATTAGTAAAGATTTAATTAATGTACTATAGATGCCAAAGCATGGCAAATGTAGATTTACAGCGTGTACACCATTAAATTGGTTCTATTTATATCTTTTCTTTCCTCATAAAACAAGCCCACAGAAGAGGAGGAGGCACCAGCTAAGAAGGAAAAGACTCACTTTACAGTCAAATTGACAGAATTAAAGGCAGCGGAAAAAGTAAAGCTTATAAAGGAAGTGAAGAACTGCATCCAAGGCTTGAATCTGGTCCAGGTATGTGTCATGTTTACAGACATTTAATTGATCCTGAAAAAAGTTTGTTTACATTAAGATTCAACTGAACACTGATGCATCTGTTATGGGCTAACTTGTAGTTTATTATGCAATGAAAAATGTTGCATAAGCTTCTCTACAAAACAAACAGTTTAGCACACTCTCTGCATAGCATAGTTATAACAATGAGTTTTGTTCAGTCAGAGGCAGATTCTTTCACACAGCTATAACGACACAATTCTTTTTTCTTGTTATAACTACTAATAACTAAGAGCTTTTGGTTCTTTTATAGGGGAAAATTATTTCAATGTTGTGACAACTTTTGGGCAGGCTTTTTATCGATTGATTTATTTTTTACAGTAGGTTTTATGCCATTACAACTGGTCAGGTTCATTTCCGAGCACAGTGCTGGCTTTTTCACATTGGTCACATTGTCAATCATGAAAATGTTGATAAAGTTGTGACCAAATCTCAGCAGGAAACTCTCTTTGTCTCTTAGTCTTTAGTTCTTTCCATGTAGCGTTCATGTCATATCTGCAAAAATAAGATGCCCTTGTTAAGCTGTAGCTTTTCCCTTTGGTAGTTCAAATGGACCAAACCAAGGAATTTATTTCCTGCGTATATACAGCATTTTGAGGATTATAGGGGTTTACAACTCTGCGCCGCCTCCCACTTTACACATACACCCCCGTTTAGTAAAAATATCATTTAAAAAAAAACAACATTTTGCATAACTATATATCCTTGTTCTGATCATTGAAAGTTACCTTTAATCATATTAAAGGGACTACACCCGATTTCACGTCCGGCTAGTTTTGGCGTGACGCTCTTTCTCTGCCAGGTTAATTTTCGGAACGTCCAGACTCCGATCAGCCAGTAATAGCGCTCCCATAGTGATCTGGTATTAAGTTCCGAAAGTTAAACCCCTTAGCCGAGAAAAAGCGTCGCACAAAAGAAAAAAAAACTAGCCGCTATCGCTAACTACGCTAGCCGGCCGTGAAATCGGGTATAGTCCCTTTAATGCATATCTACTTTTATTTCAGTCAAATATTTTAATGCATGTGCTTTTTGATCCTTGATGAAAGTGCATTTAGCACTCAAGACTGTAAATATGAACTGCCTCCTCAGTCACTTGAACAAAAAACATTGATATCGAGATATATATCGTATATCGTGATTAAAAAAAACAATGATCACGAAATGAAATTTGGTTCATATCGCCCAGCCCTAATACAAACAGGATACTGATACTGATACTGTGCATCCAGTCCCTTGAACATAGAGTGCAAAAGGCTTATGTCACTGGTTCCTGCTGTAGGCCTATTGTGTGTAACAACAATTGGCCTTTGTTGTTACACATAACGAGGCATTCGTAAAGGTAAGAGGGGAGTGTGCAACATGCCTGAAGTGGTTATAAACAAGGCAAAGAGGAGTGTGCAACATGCCTGAAGTGGTTATAAACAAGGCAAAGATTTGAAATATTGATTTGTATTTACACCGGAAGATACTTATTGTTTATAATTCCAAACACTAAATGCAAAACTCAGTGTTTACCACAAGCTCAACTTCTAGAGTAGGGCTGGGTGATATGAAGCAAATTTCATATCTCGATTATTTTTTCCTTAATCACGATGTACAATATATATGTTGATATAAATTAATTTTGGTCAAGTAAAGACAGAGACGGTTAAAATTTACAGCCTTGGGTGTTAAATGCACTTTTATTAAGGATCAAAAGCATATATGCTTCAAAATGTTTGACTGAAATTAAAGTATATGTGTATTATAATGATAAAATATAACTTTTAATGACCATAATGAGGATACAGTTGTGCAAAATGCTAAGTAAAAGTGATGTTTTTAACTCGAAGAAGCTAACTCGATAAAAAAAATATTCCCTTTTTCTATATCTTGTGCGATAGTCTTGATATATCTAGAAATCTTAGCATAGCCCAGCCCTATTCTGGAGGATATGTAGTTTTTAATGAAGTTCTGTGTTTTTTTTTTTCATGTTGCACAGGAGCATTTTGACATGAATAAAGCTGCGATGATAAGCTGAGTAAAAAGACTGTGCTGCATCCTGATTTCCAGTCGTAGTCTTTCAAGTTCCAGTTACTAATGTTTGTTGTCAAATCTCTGTATTCTGGAGCATCTTAGTTAATGACGATTGTAAAATCTGCCTTGTCGCACAGATTAAATAGCCTCACTAAATCCTCAAATTTTTCTTTTTTCCTTAATTCAGGCAAAGAAACTAGTGGAGTCTCTTCCCCAGGAAATCCGGGCCAATGTATCCAAAGAAGAAGCAGAGAAACTTAAAGCAGCTCTGGAGGCAGCAGGTGGCACTGTGGTGCTGGAGTAGCTCTGCAGCCCATGTCCACCTGTTCTCTGCCATATTGCTGGTCATGCACTTCGTCTTTCATAATGTTATTTCTTTTCTTTTTTTACACAACTAAGAGGAGGATCCTTAGAAAAAAGGAAACAAAATGCCTTCTTCCATCAAAGCCGTCTCGTCGCAGTGTCAGGTGGAGCGGTACAGCTCAGACTGAACTTTCCAGGGACACAGCCTGAACAAATGACCACCTTGATGTTTGCTTGTGTGCTTATGTTTGTATGACGCTTGTGTAGCAACCGAGCTACACAAATGCTGGCCTAAGTGACACAGAAGTCAGCAGGTACTTCTGTGTGTGTTTCACTGAGGGAAAGTTTGTGTTGTAGGAGCGTGGTTACAGACGTCAAGGAACAACAGATACTGTATCTAGATCAGACGACTGCAGCGCGGAGTACTTATTATGATCATTATTAATGTGATTAAAGTTGAAATATCCTTATTTTTTTTCTTGTTGTATTATTGATTTTGGTCATTTGTTTTTGACAAGCCTTTTAACTTCATAAAAAATACTGGAGAAATATCCATTTAATATCTGCTGTGTTGCCTTAGAGTATAATCTAGTAGAATGAAGGAAAAATGTGTATTTTAAATTATTGGGAATTTTTTGTATTCCATCCTACAAATTGCATTTTTATGTATTCCTATCACTTCCTAGAGATCATAATGTCTCCATCAAGAATGACGGCTGCATGTGAACATTTGTTTAAAGCAATATATCAATTCCTCACCTTTAACCTTCAGTTTGTAAGTGTGAAGTATCAAGCTGTGTTGGTTATTTAACCATTTATAGGGGGGTGTTCGGGCCAAATAGGATGACTTAGTGTTAAAAAAGGAAGCATTTCTTAAATATCTCCAGTGTGAAAGGGAATAATAGGAATTGGGCCATATATTTTTTATTTACAAACAGAAAAAGGTTGATTCACCACTTATTATAGTTTTCCACCAGGTGGTGCATGTTAGCTAAATGTTTTAAGAAAGATGAAGTTAAAGGTTGGCGATCTTTTCAGATTTTTTAAAATTGATTTAATCATCCATGTATGTTTTAAATCTTTCCTGCGATGCTACCGTAACAGTAAGCATTTTTGTTTTTTTTCCCTTTAAAGCTGACTAAGAGGATTAAATGCTTCTTCGGTCCAAATGCACACCGTATGCTTGCTTTTGGTACCACGCAGTGGCCCATATAGCGTAGCCCTTATAAGAAATTTACACAAAGAAATAAGGTGGCATTCAATGAGATGATAAAGAATGCCCCTTTTTCAGAAATATGATCATCCAGTGAAACTCCACTGATGAAACTAAGAGAACTCTGAAAGTGTAAATGTTTTTTAAATAGGGCAACTCATTTAGCACAAATCCAAAGGTTTATTAAATATGTGGCATAGAAGTTCAAGATGGCATCAAAATGCACATTTAAATGGACAAAGAGTTGATACTCTTAATTAGTTGTTGGAACTAAAGTGCTCTATACAGATTAAAATGAAAACACTGCATCTAAAAATGGGATCAATAACCTCTGCAAGGTTGTAACTTACCAACATGAACACCAGGGGGAGTCTGAGAAATACAGAAGATATTGATTCTGTTTCATCCTCTGAACTTTCATGGACCTTTTCACAGCTCTCATTTCTTCTAGCACTAAAGAAAAACAGAGGTGTTATAAAGATACTGTTTGGTTCATATGATCTGGTCACAAATCACTTTTAATTGTGAACACCTATACCAGCCATGACAGAAGAAGACACTTTACAAAATGAAAGCAGGTAAAGATGAAGAGAAGGAATGAAGATGGGCAAAGGGGATGTGTGGTGATACACAAGAAGGAGGCACGGACCACAACTGACTGTAAAACTTTTTCAAGGACATCATATCATCCAATTTCCCCTCAGTGAGAAACCTCAGTGGAATTAAGTCATGGTGAGTCAGAAAATTGTTCTAGACTTGGAGAATGATCCACCAGTACCCTGCTGGGCTGGTGATGATGGTTTCAAGCTGCGGAGGGAAACTAACAAATTGACAATCCTTAAACACTCAAAAAAAAAATTATTGTCCTCCATCCCAGAGTATGCCGGCTTATTAAAGTAGGATTTTTTTTTTAAACAAAGAGATGTATGGCAAGATGCCGAAGAGAGCAAAAACCATGTAAACTGTCTCAATGGCTTAATGGATTGATATCAATTTTAACTTTAGAGAAATAAACATATGTGTTTAAAAACAAACTTCAGAAATTTTGGGACATTTGTTTAAAATTTTATAATTTCTTGCAAGATTGCAACCATGATATTGATTTAACTGAAGAACAGTGTCAATTGATATGACTGTCCAAGTTGAATGTCTGACTTGCCATTCTGGAGGAACTACTTTTTCTTACACCTGCCATAGTCATATGTGCAATAAGGCACTGGCAGGTATTATCAGGTATAGCGGGAGGAAATGTGAAGTTGTGCGACACTGATTCTGAATTTTGGGAAAGTAATTTTCATCTCTGCAAGGTTCAGGTTTTTGTGTTAATCTTTAAACAACTGGCCCATGGCAATAAATATGGTTATTCAAATAAATGCAACAATAAATATCTCTGTAAACTATCTTAGCGTGATGTGTCCCTGAGATCAGTTCACATGTTTGGCTGATCTTGAACTTTTCGTCAGCCAAACAGGCCTAAATTTAATGGGTTAGGGTGCTGCAGAAGCTGGTATCATGTATTCAGTGAAACAAACGTGAGGTTTTAAAAAGTAAAAAAATTGCTGAAAAATGTTAATTTGAAAGGAGAAACAGATAATCACATCAGTCATTATCATTTGATGAGACTGGTGGTTGACTGAATAATTTAGTATATGTTGACAAACATGTGGTTATTATGCAATTTATGCTCATTGTAAATACATTTTACTAGTAATTTGGTACAAATGTAACTAAATTCTTTTCCCTTAGCATTAAATGTTTTGAAAGAAAATTTCCAAACACATTAGCCTTTTGTACAACGTATTTGCATTGAACCGTTATTGCCGATTCTGGTTTGAATTCTTTGTATCGGAATCTGAAAGAAAATCTGTTGTATCGCACATCACTATTGAAATTCTTTTTTGTACAAATCAAACACGCTAATGTGGAAAAGTTCTTCTTGAAATGTTTTCGTGGCTGGCAAAAACTAATTGGCGCATTACTGCCACCAAGTGGTTTGGAGTGTGGACAGGGATCTTTAATATTTCCCCATGTACCCTTTTTTTTTTTTTTAGTCACTGTGTGCCCCCCTGTCATTTTGCCACCTCTTCCACGGGGGCCTGCCCCCCAGTTTGAGAACCCCTGTTCCAAGTGTCTGCTCATGCTTTGCTTCCCTCTGACTTGGAGTAGGTATCCAGTTACTGTTTATATCATCTGTCCTGAATCCCATCCCTCTCAGGCCATCTCCGCAGCGCACACATTTCCATGCCAGACTGCCCATTCATACCACTGCTGCCCCATTCATTTAAAATCACATCATGCTGCAGAACTGAGTCAGCTGAGCGGTCCAAACTTTTACAGATCCATAGAGACAATCTGTTAACCCAACATGCTGCTGTTAGACGAGCTGAAGTGAATGTTGGGAGTTTTAACCTTTTGACCCTTCATCTGAGTCTGAGAATTTTAACAGCCAGATTTCCATCTATCCTTGACCCGTCTTCTTTGAACTTGAATTCTAGGATGTTAGCATGCCACATTTCCAAAACTATAGCAGCAGTCAAGCTATTTTTATATTAGTCTCACACTCTCCCTCCCACAAACCAGCTGCACCCCTTTTCTTGGCACGGAAACACCCAGTAAGTACGAAGGCTCTCACTCAGCTATCTGAACTTGGCCATGTTGTTTTCCAAAATGTCCAGCTTTTAATCTAATATGCTAATTTAAATTAAGATGACTTTTGCACTGACTGTCTTGCTACATTGTAAAACGATTAACAGCCCCCCCTCCCACCATCAGGAAGAATGAAAAAAAGTATTTTTGGACAAAGGTGTCTTAGCAACCTTTGAGGGGCAACGCTGCTTTTCCTTCAAAGTTCGCCTCAGTAACAACATGCAGGAGAATCACGTTTCTCGCTGGTATTTTGGCGGAGTCTCTTCGAGCGCAGCTGCCTGCTTAACGCACCCACTGGATTTGATTAAGGTAAGATTAAGCAAATTTATTCTGAGCTATAGGAGCATGTCTTTCTATTGAGATCAAATAAATGGATCCATGGAGGCCTTGTTGATCTGTGATCCTGAGGATTATATCCAGGAAAAAGTTTTCTCAATGGAACATTTGTTTTCCAGATAATACTTCACTTGGAAAAGTTTGCCCTTGTTTTGTTTATACAATTCCTTATAATTCCAGAGATTCATGAGGAGTTGGAATATTCTGGATAACAACAATCTTTAAATTTATTTGGATGTTTGGATGATTGGAGTCATTTTGGCTCAGGTGCATTTATTCCTCTTTGCATTTCCTGCCGCTATTTTTCATTTTTGCAGAAAGTTAAAGAGGATTATGCATCTTTCAAAATATCTCAAAAGGCTAATATTTGAAATATTTTTTTGTTATTGATGCACTTTGGCACTTATGAGAAGCTAAAACAATATCCTTTGTTGACTTACGTGTGTGCTTGCTGTCACTGCAGGTGTGACTGACTCTTTGCTGGTCATTTCCAGGTGCACTTGCAGACACAGCAGGAGGTGAGGATGAGGATGATCGGGATGACTGTGAACGTTGTGAGAAGAGAGGGTTATCTGGCTCTCTACAACGGCCTCAGCGCTTCCCTCTGCCGGCAGGTGGAAAACTCACAATAAGAGATGCACACATTCTACACCGTTGCCTGTTGCAACTGTCTGATATGTGAATATCTTTGGTATTTTCCACCAGATGACCTATTCTCTATCAAGGTTTGCCATTTATGAGACAGTCAGGGATAGAATAAACAGGAAAAGTAAAGGCCCCATGCCTTTCTACCAGAAAGTCCTGCTTGGTGCCTTTGGAGGTATGTGGTGTAGAATCACAGTGTTTTGTAATTTTTTTCTCAATAATATCCTATTTTGTGTTTACTTGATTATTTTTTTATCATGCTTTCGCCAACAGGGTTTGTTGGAGGTTTTGTCGGGACCCCAGCGGACCTGGTGAATGTCCGGTTAGTTGAGATAAGAGCTTTGTTATTTGTTATTCAGATGACCATGGATGGATTGGAGTGTTTTTTTTGTAGCATGGCACAGCACAGCTGATTGTGCCACTCACTGTGAGTACAAATAAACACACAGCTAACATTGAAAATGCAGAGAATCTTCTTCCTGGTTTACAGCATCTGTTGTAAACATCTCCAGCCCCTCTTCTTTTACTCTTTCCATCCTGTCTGCAGTCTCCGTCTGCTTGCATTGCCTGATATTTCTGCTGCATCCTATGAGCATTCTAAGCTCATACATGTTGTTTAACGGTGAGCTCACATTTTCCATGACTATCAAGGGAAGAAATGGTTTCAATTCCCTCCAATTTGGTTCTGTCCAGCTTCTGAGATGATTCCCGTCAGGGGAATTATCCCAGGCATCAACGGGGCTTTGAAAGCTTAATAAGCTGTCCCCACATGCTAATGTGTTTAATGTTGTTGAGCTTAGAAACTATATAACATTTGAAAGTCCAGAATTACCAGCAAAAATCTTTCCATCAGCGAAGCATCCAAATCAGCGTACCGAAATGTTCTTTAAAATGGTGGAAACTTTCATTAATACAAATCTTAAAATGGTGGAAAGAGAGCCCCTTTGTTAACCTGCCATTATAATTTAATGAACCCACTTTCACTTTGGAAGCCAGATAATCACTGTGACGATTATTGATGCTGACATTCACCAGGCTTTCAATCCTTTATTTTTCCAGGATGCAGAATGATGTGAAGCTGGCTGTGGAGCTCAAGAGAAAGTAAGAAAAGTGATAATAGGTGTCATAATTACAGACAATTGTAGTACTTTTCGGCTGCATTGTGAGACTTTTCTTTCTTCTGCTAGTTACGCTCATGTACTTGATGGATTGCTACGTGTTTGGAGGGAAGGTAAAATGATTCAAATCTGTCATTAAAGGTCATAATTATTATTTTTTTCTTAATATAATTATTTCTTTACTCCTACAGAAATCTAATTGTAACATCCCAAACCTATTCCACTTGTATTTCTTAATTGTGCTTTCAATTCTGTAATTTCCTCTGTAGAGGGAGTCAAGAAACTGTTCTCTGGCGCAACAATAGCTTCTACTAGAGGTGCGCTGGTCTCTGTTGGACAGGTACAGTCCTATTCCAGTAACTATTTTACATACTGTAGAATAATTTTTTTAGATTGTAATGTTTGTTTGTTTTTCTAACCACATCTTATGTCCTGTTTCACTATTTTGGAAATCATTTCAGAGTTCTGTTATCACAATATCATTCTTTTGGTCACTTACCATAGCCCATGACCATAATGTGTAAGGTAGAAATATAGATCGACAAGTAATTCAACAGCTTCACCTTTTGCTGGAAAGAGCAATAAGAACAATTCACAAGAGAGGTAATCAATTAAGAAGGAAACATAAATTCTGAATATTTTAAAAATCATGGTTACTAAAAATTTATTATCAGTGTCATGCTCCTCAAGCAAAGTGCACATATCAAGAAAATGCACAAAAAATTCCATCCATCCATCGATCCATTTTCTGTATTGATTAATCGTATTGGGTAATGGGTGGGCTGGAAACTATCCCAGTCGGTGTTTTATCTGTGCTGTGTGTATTTTGCTTTTGTAGTTGTCCTGTTATGACCAGTCCAAACAGCTGGTTCTGGCAACTGGTTACCTCACTGATAACATCCTCACTCACTTCTTGGCCAGTGTCTTTGCAGTAAGTAACCATTTCTGCCACTTTTTATAAAAGATGTCATATTTTCAGAAAAAAACTCTCTTCTGTCTTTTCCTATGCAGGGTGGATGTGCCACAATCCTGTGCCAGCCACTCGATGTAGTGAAAACCAGATTAATGAATTCAAAATTGGAATACAGAGTGAGTGTTTGTACCATGAGACCATATCTGTTAGTCCAACTGATCCTGTTTTATTTGGTGCAGAAAAGTTATAATTTGCCATCAGCTATGATTACCAACAAGTTGTTACAGTATGACAACTTTGCACATGAAGACATTTTGAACCTCTAATGTAATAATTTTATCATAGATCCTGATTGCATGATTGATGATTTGGATGTATAAGTTGATTTCAGAAACCAGAAAATGACTTGTAGACCAATTTTTGGACTGTTCTATTGTAGTCCTTGTAAAACTAATTCAGAAATTTGCTTCACAGTACAGAACACTGATTATTTTGTCATTTTGAAGCCAGAACAGTTGGAAAACCAGTTAAAGCAACAATAACAGTGATTAAAGAAATGCACTTTTGCCATGACATTTACATCCATGATGAACATGTAATTTCTGAGTGTAGCTATATTTACTTTTTTGCACTCTGTGGGGTAGGTGACCCAGTTTAGTTGAATTTCTGGGTTTACCCTCTTATCAGTCTGACACTTGTGTTTTATTTATTGACTTTAGGGAGACTAACTTAGCTTGGCATGTCTCTTATGTCCGTGTTCTGCTTATTTCAGAGTGTATTTCACTGTCTGACAGAAACAGCAAAGCTTGGGCCCAAGGCATTCTACAAGGTAGATTTTCAACCACACTGTTAGTAAGATATATTTTTCACAGTTTCTTTTGATCACAAATATAACAGTTTAATGTGATTTGTGTCCCAGGGTCTTGTTCCCGCGGGTATCCGGCTCATACCTCACACAGTCCTCACCTTTATATTTCTCGAACAGCTGAAGCTGCATTTTGGAAAAGTGGTCTGCACCTAAAGGACGTCAGAGGAAGGTTGTGTTTGTTTAGCCATGGCTACTGTCAGATTGACAGTGATGGATGGGGCATTCTGTCCTTGCTAAGAAAGCTTTTGCCAGATCAAATGCAGCCAGGAGCAAAGGAAATCTTAGAAAAACTAAATTTTCTTCATCCACAACACAAAAGGAAAATGAGATGTGCATAGATATTCCAGATAAGGAACTGGAATTGAATTGAAATAATGTGTATATATGTTGTCTCTCAAGGGACTAAAATGGATCACTTTATTAACATTCACCACTGTGATGCCTGACTTGTTGGGAATTGACCAAACAGGATTAATAAACCAGAAATTCATGAAAATAAAAACTGTCGCTTCAAATAATTTCAGAGTCTGCTTTGCCTCCTTGGGCACAGTGTTTCCCTCGACAATAGTATGCTGCCTTCTAAATAATTTCTCTTACTTTACTTTTTGTGTGAGCAGAGTTTGGCGTGCACACACTAAGCATCCTGTCAGGTCTCATCTCTTCTAAGCAGGAGTAGAAACTGGGCCAGTTCAGCCAGCGTAGAATGAAAAGCTCAAAGGTAAGTAACTTCAATATAAAATTACTGATTTCTCAGTCAGCAGAAATCTTTTTTTTCTCAAGTCAAAAAGAAAGAAAAAATAGAGTTGTGTGTCTTGGGTCAGCTGCATGTGCATGTGTGGCTTCATATTAGCTTGTAGTTTTCCAGGTATTATTTCCCAAAGTATTCTCTTGTTCAGTTTTGTACACTCAATCATAAAAGACAGCTTAATATTTTTTCCACGTCTCATGGTTTCCTCGGTGTAAACCATCTTCAATATTTGAGTCATGACTTACAACAACTCCCCATTCGACATCCTTTCTATATTCTAAAAGTGACAAAAAAAGACTTTCTAGATACCGACCAGAGGACACGTCACCAAAAGATTCATGTGTACGTACAAGAATATAAATCACTTCATTTGATGTATAACATGAATTTATATGCTACAGTGTGACTTTTGAGCCGCTTATGATCAGCGGAGAGCTTGTGTAACCTTGTTAAACCTGTACCAAAAGTAATATAACAAGGCAGTTATCATCGGCGGTTGTTATGGAGCTTGCAGAAAGAGCGGCATAATGACATACATCGGTAATGTCAGATAATGCACCGTATAAGAACATGATGTCTGGGTGTAATACTACAGGTGGATTCATACTTATTCTGCTTTGCACATCATCAGGAACACCACTGCCACAGACAGACTCTCGTGTTTGAAAACATTTATTGCGGATGCATTTAGTAATCTGAAGCACTTTGTCTTTCACAGTGCAGAACAACAGACCTTGAATTCACAAAGCTGAGAACATCAAACAGGATATCATTAACATTATTTTGACAAGAAGAAAACTTGATATTTTAGCATGATGTTCTCTACCAGATGCTGCAGGTTCACATTTCAGCATAAAGCTGATGATTTCTATTGTTTTGTCTTTAACCTGACAGAATGCTGACAAATACAAAAATGGGCTCCATAACTTCTTTACAGCCATTTGCTTGGTGCAGAGCATTTTTCCACACAGTGAAATGTGTCATATACAAAAACAAGATTAAAGAGATTGCTGGCAGCTATTTGGTGAAAACATTTAGAGGACAAGCCATTAATTTCCTGCTTTTCAAACGGGAGCATTTACAGAATTCTTTGTTATAATAGTAAACATGGTCAATGTGTCCAAAAGGAAAGGTCAGTATAAATGATAACGAAAGTAAGAGGGTTGAAGGAAAAAAAAGCAGTTATACAAAGTGAAGCAAGAAAATGTACAAAGTTTCTGACTTCTGGGAATTTATTTTTATACTCAAGATTGAAAAATAATAGAGATAGGACGAGTAGAGTCGCTGCTCTTCCACATCGAGAGGAGCCAGATGAAATGGCTCGGGCTCCTGTACTGTCCCTGGTAGAGATGTGTATTGATAAGAATCTGGTTTTGTATGTTTCACATAAAATACAATATATATTGTGGTTTATTGCAATACTATATATGTCATTATTCTTTACCAGAATGCATTGGTAACAAAACTGTTTCAACAAAGTAAAAGTGAAAAGCATGTAACATGCTTGATATCAAATAACTAAATGAAAACAAAAGAATCTGCAGTTCATGACAGACAAAATAAAAACACCTGCTCTTTATGTACAAGATGAATGAAGAAATAAAAATCTGCTTTATCAGTAAAGGTTTCAAATAGTCAGACACACCATCACTTAAGTGCAATATTAAAAAGTATATAGCTTAATATATAACAAATATGTAAAGAATGGTCATACGTAAAAATGTATCAAGTCTTGATTTCAAATATGCCTGGTGCAAATTCAAAATTTAACACATTTTTCCTGTTATCCTCTAACATATATCTATAACATATAAAAGGAAAGTGCTTCAGATTTTTCAATTAAACTTAAACTAACAAGTAACTTTTAGATGCAACACAAAAACAAACCCCCACTCTGAAAGAAAATTTAAGTGTATCAGTGTTTCTTAGGTATTCTGGGCATGTGACACTGCGAACAGACCCCAGGGAAATTTAAGGATACAGAGATTCTACATCTCTTGGCTTCCCTGGGAACATGTCAGGATCCTGACTGGACAAGCTGCCGAGCAGCTGCCGAGCAGCTGCCCCCCCAACGCAACCCTGAAAAATATGATCAGAGGCCTACGCTGTCACATAAGGATGGTGAAGCCATGACCCAGCCTACTCTGCCTCTAACTGGCTGGTCCTTATGGTCTTCACTAGTTAAATTGGTTTAACTTAAATCTGATCAAGATCCCAGTAAGTGGACATTCTGTTACCATTCTTACTTTACAAAGTTCTAGAAGTTAGTAGATGCTTTTTATCTCCACTCACAAAAGAAAGAGGTGAATACATGGATCATTTTCATACCGATAGAGTTTCCAAACCGATTGCAATCAGTATATTTGGCTCCATGTAAACATGGCTATTCACACCAAAGCTAGAATTTGGAGGGAACCTTTATGAATCTCTTACTAATCAACCATTATCATTCATTTGGCCAATACTTGGTGATGGCATCACACCTGTACCCCCCCCCCCCCATTTCTGGCGAGTTGTGCTGAAACCCGAAAATGCTGTGAAACCGCTTTTACAAAGTGTTGTAAATGGGCTTCATGAGGCTAAATGTTTGCAGCAAAGGAGCCAATAAAACCTAAGAAACCATTTCTAGAAAGTAAAATAACCAGAATCGAAACCTCAGGTTTTCTCTGAATAGAGAAGGTTGCCAGCTTCTCACTGTGTGGCAGCAGCGCTGATCTCCTTGGTTTGGACTGACGACTGAGTTGAGAGAATGAGCGATGGTTTCATATTATGGAAAAGTTTGTGGGCTGCGTAGTGGGAGCCAGGCTTCTCTCTTGAGGTCTGACTGTGGATCTAAGCCTACGTGCTTCCCCTCTATGCTCCTGCCTGTTGCAACCCTTTGCAGCTAGCCAGAACAGTGATCTAAACAGGAACCAAAGCCATTAGAGAGAGGCCATAATAAAAACCTTATATAAGGATGACATTGAACCTTGACTGGCAGAGCAGAGCAGCAGTTTTATTTATTTTATTTAACCTTTTAGTAAGACGACTTGCATGTGGAAGAAATATTAGAGAGATCAAAGCTTTTGCATTTAATCCATTACAAATGCATTTGATCTGACATTTTCACATGAATGTTGCTTCATTTGCCCAAAACATAAGCAAGTGATATTAAACCGCTCCAGTTATTGTCAAAATTTGCTTTAAATTTCACTGGAATTAAGTGTTGCTTAGCTTTTAATTTCATAAAGTTTAATTATATTACACACCTTAATTGAGACTCTGTGGGCAGACAAACAAAGGGACAAATAAGTTGTTTCTGTCTGCTGCCAAACACACACACACACACACACAAACACACACACACACACACACACACACACACACGCACAGTCACAGCTGCTAATGATAATGATGAAACACTGTATAAAACAGTTTACATTACCCAGGGGCTTTATTCTTAACTTTATTTTTGTTCAAGATTCCCATGCAAACAAAAGCCTCCACACGACATGGTTCCTTTATCTAACAGCTGCAATAAGAGAGACTTGCTTTATCATGTTAAACCCAAATGCTTATGGCAGAAAAAATTGCTGTTAAAGCTATTTAGTTTGCTTTAAGTTCAGTCCATTTTCAGTTTTCAACAGCAACTTTAAGCTGTTATCATGATATTCAGTAACATGAAGGGATAAACAGAAGCTCTTCATGGTCCAAGATAATCATGCTCCCTATGTACCCGATAGTGCTCAACATACTGTAATCAGCTATCCGCTTTTGATTTGGTTTTCATCAAGAAACTCCTCCAGAGTAAGAGTTAGTTGAAGTAGATTGTGAAACTAAGCTGTTCTTAAATAACTGTAGAGCCACATTAGCATGTTTATTTTAGTCTATGCAAAAGAAAAGTCTTGTAGTTAAGTTGTTACACCTAATTAAGCTGAAATGATAAATGATCCACAGCATTTGGGTCGACTGCATGATTTTACTCATGAATTATCTGCTGGGGTTTCACAATGACATTTAATTTTCAGAGTGATAACCACAGTGAAATATTTTATGCTTGACCAAAGCTTTTGATATTTTTGTGTATTCGGTACAGATTTGGGAAGTATTAAAGAATAATTTGATGTTGAGCTAGGAAACTTAATGATAAATCACAAGACACAATATTATTACCGAAGTGTCGTAGGCTGCCATGTTGGTTCCTGTGTCTGGTTTCTTTGGAAACAGCAGAGGCATCAGCTCGAGGTCTCTGTGATCTCTGGCTGCTCTCTGCTCTTTCGGTTACGGTGTGGTCGCAGCGGTTTTTCCACCAGCAGGGTGCTTATTTTCACCCCCAAGATAAGATTTAAGAACACTTTTCTTTCCCTTGTAGAATATCTTCAAATCGCTGAGATCAAACCATATCTAAGGCCAAGATATCCGCTCTAGGGCATATATTTTTCTGATTTTGACTTTGAGGATAAAAGTGACATATTGTAATCCTTACTCTGATAACGATCACTGATATAAGATGGTACAAAGACTGTTATTTTATGAAGCTCAACATCACGGATCACCTTAATTTTCCTTAAAGGCAAGATCTTATGGTGCTTTTGAACCCAAACAGAGCTTTTTGAACAGATGAGTCCCTACCTTTCAGATGGCAGGAGGGTCACAAACACCTTTTTTGTGTTTTCATTTCAAAGTAAATGTTAAATTACAAATTTGAACATTTAATGCACAAAATAAAAGCTTTTAAAGTTTGAACAGTTTAAGATGGAGTTTGGTCTTAACTTAATTGAAAACCCTGTTGTCTATATAGTAACTTGACACTTTCATACCATTTCATCTGTGTATTCAAGCACATTGAACCAATGATGAACAATGATAATAATACTCTGAAAAACAGATTTAAAAAAACACATTCTTTCAATAAGCTGGATTCATTGTTTTTTATATTAATCATTGGCTTAGATATTCAGATTTTTTGACGTTTTATATCATATGTTTTATGCCCTGAAGTTTAATATTTGTCTCACAGCTGTTTTTTTAAAAATATGTATGTTCCCTTAATTTGAAAAACTTTTGGGTACTGTTTGACAGTTGATGATTTAAAACATGATTTGAACAGTTTTGAAACTGACCAGGTCTTCAAATTTCAATTTTCTCAGTTTGATTAAAACACAACCAATATTTCATTAACGGCAGAACATAAGCAACATTACAGATGTGTAAACCGAGAGGTTTGTGGTTGTCGTTGAAATGTTTCACATTCACTGATGTGACAAATGTTTTCTATTAGTAAAAAATTTGGACTGCAGGCGCGCCAGTTCAGAGCCCGGGCTCTTCTCTGACTGCATCATGCTGTATGTGTTTGTGTCCTGTTCTAATAAACAAGGCCTTCCCTGAAACAGATGTCATCTGGAGGGGAGCATGTGCTGCTTTAAAATCTTTACATACTTTTCAGCGTTCATAGTTTCTTTTAAAACGTGCGAGCTGCGCATACCATATGCACCACCGTACCGCGAGAGATGCAGGCTTTTGAACTTTCCCTCTGAAATTCTCCATTTCAGTGCCCGTCTGTCACAGTCTGTGAGTTTTTGGTTTAGTCCTTGTTAATTTATATTGTTGTTTTTCCATAGTTTAGTTTCTGGCCTTTATCCTGCCCTCTTGTTTTATTTAGTTGTGTTCTGTTCAGGTTACTACCTGCTTCCAGATTCTGGTTTCTCAGTCACACCTGCTCCTTGTTTTGTAATGAGTCCCTTGGTATTTATCTTCCTTATCCAGGCTTTCCTTTGTTCAGCGTGCCGTGTTATTCATCGCGCTATGTTACTTGACCGGAGTCCGTTGGGTTATGTTAATCTTAAGTCATTCTTTAATTTTGCAGCTTCTTTTGTTTCATTAAAACATCTTTACTCTTCCATCTACCTGTCCCTTGCAGTTGCATTCTGATGTGATGAGACAAGGGTTGTCTTATCAGATTAATCCTTGACTAGATCACTTTAAGCCTCCTCTTTTAGAAGTCCATTCTACTGGAGTTGGGCAGTTGATTATTTACAATGAGAGAGTGTGACAATTCCTCTCATCTTTTGTTTTGGATATACTGAACAACTAGACATAGACATTACTTTCATGGTAATATCATTAAGAATAAAAGAAAAGCCTGGACTTCATACAAAGCAGATCAGTCACCGGTGGGAGGGAATAATTCCCTTTAGCGTGAACATTTTGGCTTTAAGAAAATCTTTTCCATTATCTATGTAACACACTTCGGGAAAGGGGAATACCTAGAAAACATCATAACAGATGAAAGTTTAAACTGCTTCAGAAAATATTCAGGCCACCATACACCATATTCAGTCACATCATTGAATATGCAAGGCATGAAATGCATGATTAATATAAGGCTGGTGAAAACTTTTCACCATGCATTACTAATAAAACTGTGTGAATAATAGGTAGTTTTAAGTCATCATTTCAGCTGCAACAATGAATAGGTAAGATATTTAAGGATTACATTTATAAACCAATATACAATGAAACTGTAGTGACCATGAGAAAGCATTGGCACTACTACTCTAAAACCGCAATGTTTTGGAAAATCTCTGTGAGTAATGTGAAGTATGTGCAATTTATAGAACAATAGCCCGCTCCAACAAGCAAAACAGTCCTTATGTTGTCCTGTGTAAAGCTAAGGAGTATTTATGGACAGTCCTGTTACACTGTGCCCTGCAATTACCATTGTTAGTCATGTTTACTCATCTAAAAAAAAAAAGTAACTACAATGTGCACAAAGTTGTTCGAAACAATTCGACTGAGAAACCTGGATGAGATCATACCTTCATTCGCTTCCTATTTAAATAAACATTATACCACTCTTAATAGAGTTTGTAACTTTAGTCTGAAACAGCAAATTTCTGTAGCATTTCCAACAGAGATAAATTGAATTGAATAAATTGGATTTGGTTTTAATTTAGTGGTAATCTTTCTATAGCTATCTAAAAAAAGGCTAATTCATCTTTGTGAAAACATTGAAGTTAAATTAAAATAAAGAGCAATGTTCCGTCACTTAATCCCTGTTTGCGGTTAACTTGTTTGATGTTTGAGGCCAAATAGATTTCGACGAAAAAAGTCACTTATCCCAGCTTCTGCCTGCATTTATGTTTTATGTTTTGCATGAACGTGCCTGGGGACGGTTCGTTTTCCATTAACCCATAAGAACATTCAAATATTGTTTTGTTCCCATATTAGACAACAATTGCTTTCATTTCCTTTCTCTCTGTATTCTAACTCTTTGGGAAAATTGACTTGATTTAAAATAAACATTGAAATCACCCATAAATGCATATTTTAGATGGTGGAAATAGCAACCTAATATTATAGATCAAATGTTCATTTGAGCACCCAGCGAAACGGCTGGCTGCTGATGTCTTTAGGCTTGTTATTGCAAACCTAATACATCTGCTCTATTAAACAGCGGAAGAACAGAGTTAGCAGAATATTGTTTTGTTCACACTTTGGCCTCCGATAAAGGTTCACACCTAAGGGAGGCGGATGTAAGTCATTAGCAGAAGTGTATGTCTTTGACAGGTGACTGAATATTGTTTGGCAGGTCAACAGGTCACTCTGCCTGTTGCACTGTCTGGTACAACAAGCCACATGTAAGGGTACAACTAATTCAAATGCTACATTATTCTGCATCTATTAGAGAATCTGACTGGTTTTCGAAAAGCAATGAGGCACCATTTCTAGGCTAGACTGTACAGTAAGTTCAACATGTAACTTAAAGCTTAATCTTGTTAATAACTTCATAATTTTCCTTAAAGGTTTGATAATTAAAAAAAATCTAAATACATTTTATTTCATAGACATAAAAAGTGGTATAGTCTCCCAGATGTAAACTTTTGTATTAAAATATTCATTCATTGATTCATTGATTCATTTTATCGAGAGAATTAGCATAACTGGAAAGTTATTAAAGGCCTGTGGGCTAAATGTCATAATGAATATTTATCCAACATGTTTTTTTTCCTTAATTTGTTTATCATTAATATGAAATCTTTTAATGCACTAAAACCAGAAAAATATTTGTTATCATCCCTCTAAAAAACAGAGAAATTTTAATGACTAGTCCAGTATAGGTTTTTTAACCTTATCTAAAAATCTGCCTTTTGAATAGAACTCTGTGTTGAATTACTGTATTGTTGGTGTAATTACATTTGTATAAGCATGATAAACAACTTTGTCTGGTGCTAATCCTACCATGTAGGCCTAGTGGTGTCATTTTTCAGCCAGAAACCCACTATTTGAAGGCAAGGCATGCTTAGCACAATTTAACATGGTGATTCAAGTGCTTTACTGAGACAAAAACATGGTCACCCAGCAGAAAATGACAGACACAATTAGTATTAAAAACATAAGACAAAGGAAGGAGAAAGAATATTAGATAAAAATAGTGTTTGAAACATAATCAAATTAAAATATTTCCAAGTTTAAAACCTCAGCAGTAGAAAGTCCATGCTGTTTGGTTATGATGTTGCATTTGTCATAATTTGCTTATGATCAATACAGAAATTATAATCATCGAAAGTTCAGAGTGCAATAAAACAACTCATCAGAACCAAGGGAAATAGTGTAATGAGAGAAACAATTTTTGTGGGGTACGACCAGTACTGTTACGATTGTTCATGAATCTCTTTCCTCTGTATGTGCTATTGTGGGCAAATGGATAGTTGTGAAAAAAAAAAAGGGTGTCATGGGAACATTTATGGAGATTTAGCATATTGACAATTTAGACAAAAGCTGTATCTACGCAGGTAGTGATGTCAAGAAAGTGCTGGACAGCAGTTGGACCATTTCATGCTTTTACAATAAAGCAGGCATTAAAAGGTGTGGAGCTTTTCTTAGTCCTTTGAAAACATTCACTAACTTATCCTAGCTGTATTCGTAATATATTATTACTTATTCATGTCCTCTTAATTATTGCTAGCTTTCATTTTTAAACTCAGTGGAGTCAAAGAATACATTACTCAAATTTATAATGATACTTGTTATTATTATTACTATTATTTTAATTTTATAGTATAACTTGAAGCACTCATAGAATGCAGACCTCGACCAAGCAAAAGTCAGTCACTGGAGAAAAACCTCAAAAGGCCAAACAGCCCACCCAGTACCCTTATATATGGAACCTTCTGCATCAACAGATCCAGAATATCAGCACATTCTTGGTCAAACAATGTTGGATTATAACATCTACCATGATGTCATCTTGCCATTTCTTATTTGTTTGTTTTTCTGCCGATGATTCTGAGCATCATCTTTTGAGTTAGAAGCTAATATGGCGGAAAGATCTCATCTCCCTATCATCGGGAAAACTTTAAAATAAACTATTGTGCCAAGGTGTAATTTGAGGGACTGAAACAGGGAATACAGGAACAAACCACTTGCCTTAATACAAAGAAGCTGAAGTTACTGCCACCGCATGCACAAATGTGTGGCTGCACATAATTAATAAGGCACCGGTTTTATATGAATAATCATAATAATAATATATTTTATTTGTAACCGCACTTTACATTAGTAAAAAAAGATCTCACAGAGGAAAATAAAATGAAAAGTAATGAAACATGAAAGTAAATCTTGGTGGCATTGTAGTAGAGTGGTTAGCACAGTTTTCCTCCAGCAGTCTGTTATGTAAATCAGAGCTTCTTAGTGTATAAGCTATACTTCTACAAATATTTGTATGTATTTTTATATGTTGCCAATGCACTGATGTATTTATATGACGGCACTAAATTTAGCAGCAGTGCTTTGTTATTCTGACTAATGAACAGCACTTTTGTGTTGCGTCGCAGCCAGATGTGGCCAAAAAAGGTGAAGGAATGTGTTGCACTCTGGGTGCATGTTTCCCATCGTGGGCACTCGATGACAGTCATTCAGATACAGGAGTGGCTGTAAGAGAGGATATGCATGATTGCTTTGCTGCTGAACACATCATCCTCTCTCATCACCAGGGTTACTTATGTCTGTTGGTTCTCGGATGAAAATGTCCCAGGGGGAAAGAATGCAATGATGCACAAAAATGACACTTGTGAGATATGACAGGGCCTGATTGGCAATACTGCTACTGCTTATCAGGTACAGCCAGTGGAACATGATTACTGAAGCCTGGGAGTCTAACAAGGTAATTTAAACACTGGCACCCGGATGCGATCTCTCTGTGATTTTGCCTGCAAGCAGCCGCTAACACAGCTTTAGAGTGCCTGCTGAAAACACTCTGTCGTCATCACATAAATGAGCCCATTAATCCCGGACAGGAGAGGACAACAAGCCTCTTACATCTCTAATTGATTAATTATCCCTGTTGAGATACATAAAGGACTCTAAAACAGTACTAGGTTTAAATGTTAAAAACATAAAGAGGAGCTTATTTGCATGCAGCAAATATGCTATTTCTGAACTGAATGCTTCCTAATATCCACAAATCAAGAGCTAAACCTACCCACAAAGACAGTGAGAGGGAAATATGATAGGACGCTTGTTTCCAAAAATTTAGCCCTGGGTGATGACTCCCAGCAGCCATGGGTTTCTACTTTTTGTGTGGTTATAGTTATCATATATAACGCACTGGCAGGAGGAGCTCTCACCTGTCCCCGTATAAACACAGCACAAGAGAGCAGGATGGCAACCAAAATACACTTCCACTAATCCATTAATGTGCGCATAGATCATGCAAACACGGCAGGAGTATTAGCCTGATTTCCTGGTTGTAATCGGTGCCATTTTCTGCTATAATGTTTTTTCCATTAATTGGAATGAGTAGGAAATTTGGTCCTGTTTATTTACATTGTGAGACCAGATACCAGTATTTAGGTTACATCTGGTCTCTAAAACCACAAAAAAACACATCTGAAAACTTTTAAGCAGCAGGCCTGCTGTTGCCAGTTGGTTCATTTTAACACACTCATATTTCTGTTTGGCATGAGTCTTCTAATCTTACTCTCAAAAAACGAAAACACAACTTCTGGAAGTCACACACCCCATTAAGTATAATTCAGTGCAATAATTTGCTATACCCATTTGCACTTAATTCATGTGGTCAAACAGGAACGAGTTTCAGCAACACAGTTAGTCATGCTTCACCAGATTTAAAGCTAGCTTTTAATTTCATATAACATAGTGCACAATTACACAGTCTGCACAAGCAAGCACCAAGTAAATCGATTTTACCTCTTTCATTATAGGTTACCAAATGTACTTCCATATGAGAATACTTATGGAAATAATTAAACTCATCCATGATAGCTGTTTCCAATCACACCATTTGCCTTCGTAGCAACAGGAAGAAGCCCATCTGCTTGCCGGTAATCATTGCACTCGTTCCCCAGCTCCTGTTTTCATCACTGCCTTCAGTGTGCCCCTGTTGTTTTTAATGGCCCCAGGGCATAGGCAGTCACACTGACGACCACAGCGTGGCAAAAAGATTAATTACATTGTAGTCAGCCCTCTCTCACCTCCACATTCCCCCAGATACAGCTAGAATGCATGGTGTTAAATGAAAATAGTGAAAAACATGCATAATTGAACAAACCCTTTGGCTGACAGGACAATCATCCTGTCAGGGATAATGCTGGTGGCGTGGCGCTGGAGCACATAGGAAACAGCCCAGAGAAGACTCAACCAGCTTTTTAACCCTTAAAGTAGAAGGTCATAAGTGAGGGTAAGAAAAGGATGGCAGAAAAGTGTGGCAGTTGACTTTCACGTAATGAAATGCAAATTAAGTAGTCTGAGCAGTTTCACAGAAAAAATAAAAGGTCGCCTAACGGCACTGCTCTGATGTGGGCGGCATAATTTTGCAGAAAATGTTGAAGATGGGGATTTTCAGTGCCACTTAGGCAGCTATGTGGGCCCATACATAATGGCACAAAATTGTCCATTTAGTTAGTGTATGTGTAAAAATCTTTTCATTAAGTTTGATTTATAATGGTGTAGCCACTGAATGACGTGAAAATGTTTTATTAAAAATATATTGTGATATACTTTATTTCAATACGTTTGTTTTGCAGATAGGACTGCAGCATGTAACAGAATCTAAGATTTGTAACAGAAACATTTCGTATATCCTTTAAAACTATGTTTCTATTGCCATGTAACTATCTTGCTAAAAAAGCTTATTTTTGTCTTATTCTTTTCAAAAAATAATTTCTTTCTCTCAGAATGAGCCATTATCAACTCACTGTGTGTCTAGATAGGAGCTGCCATAACTGAGCAACCATTTTATGGATATATGCTGATCGCGTGTGGATCTAAATATCTTCCAAAGGAGTTTAAGTTGCACCAAAATTGTCTGGGTAAGTAAATGATCGTATAGCATGCTACACAATTCTATATAAGTATATATTTAAGTATTCTAGTATAATCTACTGCATATACATTTGACACCTCTGCTGTGCACCATGTAACTGTAGTGTATCCATTACTGCACCAGGGGCCACTGGATCATTCACAGATGAGAGGTGAGAGAATTTGGCCCCTGACGGTCACCGTCCATTTCTAACTGCGCTTGGTATTTGAAGTAATTTCAATGCTTATGACTAGATGTCAATCTTTCTTACACACCATGCCTTTAATGACAATGTCTCACTTTGTGCTTCAAAATTAAAACTGTGCAAATAATATGTTTTGGAATTCTTCACAGTATTTATTTTCTTTGCAAACAAACTTTTTAGATTTTATATACAAGATCTGGTTATTCAATAAGAAGAATTTATGCATTTTTGTTTGTGTTTGGTTTTTCGTTTAGTGTTTCGTTGGTGTTGGTGCCTTTTTCTTGAATGAATCTCTTTCATTCATGGTGCCTTGGTCCACTTTCTGAATCCATGGAAGCAACAACAGTAAGCATAAAATTGAAATAAACATCAATAAAATTGAAGTCAGAATAGCCTTTTCATTGTGCATGGCATTGTAAAATGTATCTTAATTCAAAATTGTTAATACATGACACAGCACCATGTCTGACTAATTTCTGAATAATCTTTTGTTTACATCTCTTTTTTAGCAACCAGTGCAGAAGTGTTTCATCACAGTCTGAGGGATCTTATGATACTAAATTAAGCAAAGCTCTTTTATCACTGGCTCTAATTTAAACTGACTCAGAGCTTTTTTTTCTGAGGGTTTCTTTCTTTCTTTAATTTTCTTACTTTGTGATTTCATTTTTGTTTTTAATTATTTTTATTGCTTTCTTGCTGTAATGTTTTCTATGTTTGTATGTTAAGCACCTTGAATTGTCATGTACATGAAATGTGCTATACAAATAAACTTGCCTTGCCTTGATCATGTCCCCACATGATCAGCGGTGATCATGCCCTTTTATGTTTTCATGCCTTTTTATGCCATGCCCTATTAGTTCACTATTTAGAAGCAAATAACTATAAGAACCAGTAGGTCATATGCTGTACTATGATCTGACAGTTTAACCCACCAGTGCTGAACTCACTCATGACTCATCAGATGAGGTCTTTGTTAACCACACTGCTATTTCCTAAATGGAATATACCAGACATATACAGAAGTTTTTTTTCTGTTTGTTATTTAGGCAGTTTTCAAGTTGCAAAATCAACTCATCAAAGGCTAAAATTAATTTTAGTCAAAACTTAGGTGCACCTATAAGACTTTGACATGTTGCTATTTAAAATGGACTTTCCTTTGCCAGACCAAACATTAAAGTTGAATTAAAGGATTTATCTAAATACAGTCAAGATCCAGACGTGATTAAGAGTTTGCTTGTTTCTCTTTCAAAAAATACCAAATACTTTCCATTTTTAATTTGATTTAAATCCCTTTCATGGATTAAGGAATCCTATCTGGAACTAGAAAAGCACACGGAGAGCGCAGACCTCCGCAAAGTTCCAGTGACTGCAATGTCAAAGTTTCATCGAAATCCATCCATAACCTTTTGAGTTATCTTGGACACTGACAGACAAACAAACAAACACCGGCAAAAACATAACCTCCTTGGCGGAGGTAATAAAAGCAGACAGGTGGAGGACCAGCATTGCCAAAATACTAGCATTATAGTCCTTCAGTTTCCTAAAAGTGTGTTTTTGTTTTGTTTGTTGGATGTAGATCACTGTCTCTTTCAGAAGAAACTAAACACAGCCTCAGTAAGTCAATGCTCTTTTCCCAGAATTTTGTCAGCTATGATTCAACATGCATCTCTTACAGTCAGCATCAATACAAAATCTTTACTGACATCCTTCTATTGTGGAAATCATTTTTAATGTTTATCACAGATTTTGTTAAAAGTGTGTTAATGCAATCACATTTTGTCATTACATGTTTTGAAGCATTTCGGCAACTTAAAACAGCTTGGACAGCCTTGTACCTTTTGCCAGATTGGCCAAGGATGCAGGAGCTCAGTCATAAAGACAAAATGCATCACAGAGGATGTATGCTCTCATTATGTGTACAGTTGTGAAATATTAAACTTTCTGATCATGTTTATGTTATCTTTGGTATAAAGTCTATTCATCTTTTTAAGTAATTTGCATTCCTTCCTTTGTATGCATTTACATTCCTGGAAACAGAACACAGGCACCAATAAAGTAAACAAAGAGTTGGTTTGCATTTGCAGGTGCCCAGCATGCAGCTCCAATCTAACTGTTGTCACTGGCAGTCATGGTTAATATTGATATGTAAAGTCATTCAAACCACATTTGCCCTCTGAATTAAACAAAGATGTGTTGCTCGCTCAAGCTTGTAAAATGTAAATACTCCATAATGTGTCATGCAATGAGATTTCTGGAAGAAAACTTATAATGTAGGTGCTTTCCTGAATCCACTCCAACCTTTTTTGTAAATGATATTTTTTCATGTATGTAAATACATTTAGTGCACTGAATATTTTTGCATATTAACTTTAATGCTTTACTGTTCACATGTGATGTCTTTTAGTTTATATCAAAGCCTGATTTTGTTTTTTTTTTCAGTCTGCATGCACTTCCTCGATGAGAATTTGACATATTTTTGTATAAGTTACATATATTTAAGCTACAGAAATGCACATAGAAGCTGAGTAGTTAAGGTAGTTGTGGTCATATAAGTTGAAAAAGTACGTTGGCAAACCCAGCCATGACAGAAACTGCTAGTCATCCTCCGCCCTTCTCACTTGCCATATTTTGTCAGCTGCCTACCATTATCCTGCTCCACCTTTTCCACTCCACACATTTTGGACAGCTCAATTTTTTCCTGTCAGTCAATAGTGAGGTGTGAACTGTACTATTTCCTTTGGCAGCGGTGGATTATTACAACCTGGCTTCAAGAATAACAGCCTGCATTCATGTCTGGCACTCATCCCTGCAGTAGTACATGCCTTCAAATCAAACGGTCACTGCTGTGAACGGTTGTTGTGTCAGCATTAGGTGCAACATTGGGTGAAGGAGATGGATGAGAATTCCTGGGTATTGACATGGTCGACCAGATAATGACAAGATTTCTTTCACCTTTATTGTATCTCTTTATACATGATAAAATAAATTTCAGTTTTTTTTTATTTATTACCCTGATTCAGCTTTTTCACAACATCTTCAGTCCTGCTTACTCAGGTTGAGAACAAGAATGAACTGATTTAAGAGAGTATTAGTTTGGTTTTATAAGATCTTGACGAACTGTCCTTGTAGTACACTCTGAAACAAACAAAAAGCGGTTCAGGAACCTGTGAAAAGAAATTAAGTAGATCTAAAAGATGAAAATAAATGAAATGTCACCTTGAAAGATGAAGATATCTACACCAAACCATCTGTACAATCTTAGAGTCTCTGCTTCAGTTACTTTGCTGATCACAACAAACAAGGTGCAGTTGGGACTTTGGACAGAAGAAAAATCCCTGATTGATGTAGGCTAGCAGAACGTGACGCTGACATCAACTCTTGCTGTGAATGAAACTAAGGTCTCACACAGAGAGGAACATGGAGGAATGATGTTATAAAGCTGCAGATTAAACTCTGAGGAAAATGACATTAGGAGGGTGAAATGGAGTGTCTGTGTAATATTGTTTATCTCTTTATTCATATATGGAGAAAATATTATTCTCTTCACAGGTCATCTGATATCTAAACATCATGAAGATCTGTTTCAGGGCATATTCATTTTATTATTTAATTATAATGTATTGCTCTTAACTGAAAAATAAATATTTATCTGTGTTTTTTAAACCATTAAAACCAAAAGTCAGACGTTTATATGAATTTGCAAGCAGGTGGGAAAGGTCAGACTTAAAGGAAGACATTTTTTGATTCAGTATGAAAACAGGTTCCTTTTTTTACTTACTTACTTGATTGAGCTATTTCATTCGAGATCCTTAAAGGAAATGATTAATGATGGTAATGATGAGGATATCCTATATGAGCCTCATTTTCTTTCCAGCTTGCTCTGGTAACACTGACAAAATACTGCCGCCCACTCCAAACACTAGCCACCCAAACAGGCAGACATTATTGTTTAAGCAACTTGCCTAAAATTAAACAATTTAATTTTATTAGGATTTAAGCTGATAATACTTTTCTGGTGTATTGAGATGAGATAAAAATGCTCAGAAAATGAGAATTGCTATAGTTTAGCCATTAATAACCGCAAGCGCAGACGACACCCAGTGATAAGCTTTAACTCTAATGACACTACATTTTGTTAATGGTACACTGAGCATTTTCAGCAGAAAGGCTCCCTAAAGCTGTTTTACAGAGTAATTAGCCTCACTCTGTCAAACATTAACACAACTCAGCTCTGACTCAGACTCACAGCAGTTCCCTTCTGAGTGCCTCATCTGTTGGGACCACATAAATGAAAATATCTCTTCTCAAAATTATAATTTGAGGGGGTCAAACAAACTACTGCTGTGTTTATCGCAGTAGCTCTGATGTTGATAAAAGAAATGCAATGAAGCAACTGGCCAGCAACCTTTGGAACCTCTCATTTTTCCTTTTCCATGTCTGATTGCTTTCTCCTCAAGACAAACATTTACTTGATTTGAAATAAAATTTGAAAAGTAATGCTGGCACAGAAGAAAAAATAATCCGTTTATGCTGTTTGAGGTCAAAACTGGACAGCAGAAACACAGTCTGTTTATTTTGCACAAAAATTCGTAAAATGTCTTCTAATTTCTTAAAAATACCAGAAACAGCATGCTATTATACCACACATGACTGACACAGAAATGATTTTAACTGAATCTGTTTAGTTTCAGCTGAAAAAGGAAAAAAGATTTTATGGGTTTAATGTGCAGAGTCATTAATTTGTGGGTAATTATGTGGGTAATTTGTTAAATAAGGCAGTAGTCATGGGTTTTTGTCAGTTCTGACTGGCAGAGGATTTGATGGGAGCCTTCAGGGATGGAACATAGGAAAAGCTCCCTTTTCTTTTAGAAAAATACATGTTGACCAACTGTACAGCAGCGCTTATTTTCAGATCTCAGATGAAACTGACCACAATTATTCACACACGTACACAACATTACAAGATTAAATGATTTTTACCAGTTTGCTGCACACATGCAGCTCACTCTGAATCCAGCTGTGTGGGGGCTGGTGTCAAACTGGCCAGACACAGCCGGTGTGCAGTAAGTGTAATACCTCTTTTATATTCCCATGGTTATGGCTGTAGCTCGGGTGGAATAGCAGTCGCCTGCCAACCAAAGGGTTGGCAGGTCAATTCCCCTAATCACATGTCGAATTGTCCTTGGGCAAGACACTGAACCTCTCAATGTGCCTATTGGGGTAGGAATTAGCACAGAAGCACCAGTATGAATCAGTAAAAGTGTATGAACAGGTGATTTTACCATTTCATCACATCACTTTTTATCTCCTAACGGTACTTTTTTCTTAATGAGACAGAAGAATTTCTTCATTAACTTAAAATCAGTGTTTTTAAACTAATGTTTGCTATTCCGTCATTATTATTCTGTCATAAAGACGCTAACTTATTACTGTCATTATTCCTTTAAAAAAAAAAAGTTGGAAATAAAGTTTTGCATTTGAATTTCAAACCTGCTTTTTGGACCCCTCAAAATTCTCTCTTCTTGTGGGATATGTGGGATATAATGAATATCAGTTTAGAGAGGCCCATTCATGTCTGGCTTTACTTCAGCTTTTTCAAATCGTACTTCTTCTCTTAACCAACTTCTTCTTATTCCTGCGGCTCTTAATCCCTCATCAGCTGCAAGTGGTATAACTAACATCTGTCTCTGGCAGCAGTTCAGGCTTGCAGGAAGAGACTGACAACTGCCTGTGGATGGATATTTGGGGATTTGGCACCTGGGTCCAGCTGAGGTTCTGGATTTTCAGCAGTTAAGCTTGTTTTGGCTCTCTTAACAAGTCTGTCAGGTTGTCAGGGATCGGTTTGTAGACCACCTACTCAGGCTTGATGGCACAAAGATTCACAACAAACATTAACAACCAGCCAAATAATGGCAGAAAAGAATATCCGGTGTTTTTGAAGATGAACATTTTTCATTGTGATCAGATGAGTCAATCATCAATCAAGTCAGCTTGACTAAAAGCTTACCTACACCCAAAGAATCATCTATTCAAATACTGTACTGAATGTTTACAATAAAAAATGTTTTCTTTTTAGAAATTATTTTCGATTCTTTATATGGTTTATTTTTTTTCTATCTGTTCTTTCAAAATTCGGAATCTCTCTGTTGTGTTTAAATGTAATATTCGAGACAAATAACCTTTCAAAGATTTCTAAAATTCATCCACATTTAAACTGCAGAGTGGAAACACTTATTAATCCCATACATTTATAGAGGTTGGGGCAACTTGCAGATAACCACGCGAGGAAAAGCATACAGAGCAGCCTAATTTGGTTTTTCAATTAAGTTCTTTAATTGCATCATAAATGTGCAGTACTGTAGCCCTTCTTATAGCTCAGTGATAAAAACGTCTTTTGTAAAGTAGGGGATCCCTTAGTAGACAGGAACTATAGTTGTGTAGCTCAGTAAATAGCAAGCAAGTGTGCATTCCACTAAAAGGGTCTGTGATATCTTTGTGTTTGTTTAGGTCACCAGTGGATAGCAGACACACATATTCTGTTTATTTTGTTACAAAAACGGTTACATCAAATCATGTGATGTGATTTGAAATTTTATTTTTTAGTGATGTATGCAAAAGCTAAACATTCACTGATGGGAAAATAAGTGAAGATAACATGTGCCTTGACATGTTCATTTTTGCTTTTTCAGAGTGTGCTGGAGAAACAAAAAGCTGCTTTGAAATGCAGTCTGCTCTTTTGTGTCTTGTAGACAAGTTTCCTTTTCTCGTTCTTGGTGAATATGGCCCTGGAAATATAGGAATGTAGACTCAAGGCAGTTTGTAAAGGTTGGAAGTTCAAGGGGTTTTGAAGAGGAGTAAACATGACTGCCAGTCAGGAGATACAGGCGGACGGACAGCAGCATTCCTCTCATATCTATTTAATTGGTAAGTCCATCAGAAAAAAAAGTATCTTATTGCTTAAATGAGGGGTCTGTCCACGCTCGGAGATGTTCTTGACAAACATTGTATTTCATGTTTGAGTAAAGATCGTGTTCACTGATGTATGACGGGCTACTGTTACAGTGTGAAGAAATAAACGAGAATCTGTCAGTGAGGATATCGTGCACAATGCCAAGAAGCCTGACGGTTGCCTGCTAATGATGGATAAACGGTCTTCCTAAAAGCCATCACGACAAGTCACTGGCACAGTAAGAACTATTCCCAGAAAATAGATGGATATGTGTCTAGGATGGATGGGGTAATCAACAAAATCCTTATGTAAGCAGAGACATGAAGACCCTTTTACTTACAGGGCAAAAACCCCTAAATCTCCTCAGCAGGCGCTGCTTTGCTTCCTTTTTTTTCTCCAGCAGATTTCTGTCTTTTCAGCCATGTACAACTCACATTTGGTTCATTGAAGGATCCCCTTGAGACGAGGACAAGGGATGAGGTGGATGCTGCTTAAACCTGGATGCAGACCCTTAATAAGAGATTTGGTGCTTGGAGAATGATTTGTTTCTGCATCACTATTCATGCACACTTCGTAGCCTTCTTAGACTTCATTTAGACATGTGGTTAAATCCTCAGACACTTGCTAATCAATGCCCTTCTAAAAAGGCTCCTATGATCAAAGAAGCTTGTGTTTAGTTGTACTCTTGTTTGAAACGTGTTATGGTTGCACTAGCAAAATGTGTAAGATGAAACTGAAAGATACACATACACAGGAGACGTAAATTCTTGTGGTCCTTCCAGAAAAATCCACACCACCAACAAATCCTCCTTTCAACGAGAAAAAACAAAAGTGGCTTCTGTTTAACCTGGCTGCACTCCATCCATCCTCCTCAAGGTTTTGCAGTTTAGAGAGTACTAAGATGTGTAGACACTGATTCTATTATGGGACTTATTCTTTCCAGCTGGGCAGACAGCGGGCTGGTATTAGTATTGACATACATCACAGCTTTAGAGTTCAGCGTTCATACTAGTGGATAACAGGCGGGGCGGAGGGGGTTAAGAGCTCATGTGTTCATCTGTGACTGCAGGTGGGATCTGTGATAAACACGGCAGATGGCTCAGTTGAGCACGTTAAAATTTCAAATGCTATTGATCACACACACTTCCTCCTTATTGACAGTAAACTCCAGCTTTAGAGAGGTGAGCCCTGAGAGGAGTCAGTGCTCAGAGGATGTGGCTTCATAAGGATGTAACTGGTTTCTGTACTGGATAGATTACACAGAGAATGACGTGAATGGTTTAGGGATTAATTGCTTTTCCAGTTTCTTAGAAGACGATTTAATAACCTCGCTTTAAGACTATGTTTGTGTCAAAGATGAAGAGTTTGATTCTGAAGAAACTTATGATGTATGGGTGTAACGATTCATTTTGACGACAATTCGATTCATATCACTGTTTGTGGTTACAATACGATTCATGAACAATACTAGTTCATTTAGAACGACACCATCCGAAACGATTCAGTGACTTGAAATCGATTCAGTATATCTATTAACAACTATCATCAAAAATTCAACCAGAGTGATTGTCATAAATACCTGGATTCTGGACAGTGCAGGGAAGTTTCTTAGATTCCTGTTTCTTGTAAGGGAATCAAGTATAATTTAAAAACTATGGGTATAAACAAAACAAGAAACAATAAATAATAGCAAATCAATTTTATTAAGTTCACCTCTCCAAGTTGAATCAACAAGGGCTAAGTATTTTGTGGCATTATTTTCAATATTTAAACATTTTTAATGAAAGTACAGTTAGAGCAAACAATATTTTAATAACCTGCTACTTTCAATATTTTCTCCACATAAAAAAGTGCAAAAAGAAAATCTTCTGTGCTTCAATCCAAAGTATTATTTCTCAATATCGATAGAATCAATTTCATACATTTTATAACGATTCTACAAGATGTACTAGATGAATTGTGACACCCTAATATGTTGAGTCCAAATGAAGTAATATTTTGAATCAAATGAGATTTACAGAATTAAAGATGTCCATTTGGAGTTTCTTGCAAGAATTACATTTTTTGCAAATGAATAATATCCATACCTCTTCTGTGTTCCCTCATCTGGCTGACAAGAACTTTGCATGAATCATGTTTGGCTTTAAACAAAACAAATGACCTCTCTGTAGCACGACTTTTCGCTGACTGAAACACAGCACTGCCCAGGTGGAGCGCCAGGCAGCAGGAACTGGGAGCGCTCCTGGGACTGGGTACATGTGATGAAAAGATTAATGAGTAGAGATGAATTCAAAGCAGGCAAATTTCTGCCTTTTTAATAAAAACCACCTGCTTTGTGGATAAACAGACGAGCAATATCCAAAAGATAATTATTCACTTGTCAGTTGTTTGTATACATCCCCTTCCAGGGGGATTCATCGCTGCAGTCAGCATCTGTGTTCCCTCGCCGTGCTGCGGAGTTAATGAATGTGTAGAGAACTGCAGAGGCTGCTTTAATCTCCTGGCAGCTTCTGTTCACTGGACCCAATGCGTCTTCCGAATGAAGCAGCAGCAGGTAGCAGATCACCATGAAACTAGAGTCTTGCTTGGTGACTTCACCAGGTTCAGAGGGGCCAGACGAAAAGACACGTTAACTCATTACCGAGGCCATCAATTTGGTCATGAAACCTTGCACAGGAAGTTAAATTTGGTCCTTCAGGCAAAGTGTGAAGTAAGAAGCTCATAGTCTGGTCAAAGAGTTCCAGTAAGAAGGTCACACCGATGTCAAGCTGTCTGCTTCTGGTCACAAGGCTTATTGATCACAGAAATCAGCTAAATCCATTTGAGCCAGGTCGTTGCTCAGATTGTGGTTTTTATCTCATAATGATGTGTTCAATATCAATACACAGCTTTTAATGATGTAATCCCATTAACCCTTACATAATATATTTTCTGTTACTTCCCAGCACGGAGGTTGGCCACTTCCTATTCTCAAGTAATGACTGTATCAGATTATGTGCCACACATGTTGTTGAGGGGAAAAAAACCCAGTCACCCCATAATCTGATACCCTTCTTTACTATTACATGAAAACAACATAATTTAAATTAATTTTATTCAAATTTGGTTTCATGAACCATCCCACATTGTCCTTACATTGTATTATTTAATCTCTTTTTCTTTAATTAAACATCACAAAGGAAACCAAGAGATATGAGAACAAGTGTTACTTTGTAAACTTCGGTCGTTGAAATGGCAGCTTCAGATCTTATGACCTTGTGGGATTTGAATATCTAAGTTTACTAGGCAACATTGCTGTTGAATTTGTTGATTCGTCACATACATACTAGTTGCATACTGTAGTTTTTAGTCAGCAACACACAAGAAGGTAACCTCACTACATTTAATTATTTTCAATGAAAGTGAACCCCTCTGTTATTTCACCAACTTTTTCTTTTTTTTTCTTTTTAAAAGAAAAATGACATACATATCTGTGTCTATGTTCTCACCAATTTACCACAAAAACAAGATGTATGATGTATGGTCAATTTCCATCTTTAAGTGACCAAGTGCATTTGCAGGAGAAATCAATTTAAATGCAAGAAATCCCCTTTAAACTCTCAGCACAATGGGTCAAATAAGTATAAATATGTGGAAAACTGACAGTTTGGCATTTGATACAACTTATATTCAATACTGTGCTAACAATTATGTCGATTTAGTACTGATAAAAACAAACAACAAGTCAGCAATATAGGCTGAGTGTAAAAGTCCTTCATACCTCAGTTTCACTATTCACATTTTAAACTCTACATCAGCAGCCTTTTTTGTGGTGTAATAAGTCTAAAATTTGGTTTACATAATGTCATTAAAGATCTTTTATTATTATTTTTGAACTTGTCTTGTCCAGCATATAGAAAATAAAGCAATCCTATAAATCTGGAAAACCTGCTAAAATAACTTCATAGCGCAGGATACAAACATATAATAGAGATAAATTAATTTGCCCTCAAAGCATTTTGTTTAACTTTTCTTTGTATTCTTTCTTTGGCAGTCCATTTTTATTCATTTCTTCACAGGAATACGGTTCAGTATATCCCAGAAATTTACAAGGAATAATAATCAAATAAAGTCTTGCAAAAAAGATATGGCAGGACTAGCTGTGTGTAGAGTTCAAAGAAGATGTACCTTTTAATGTAGCGATGAACATAAATTGACATGTAAATCTCCACTTAGCTGTAAAATGTTTACTCACGTCTGCATTCATTTGACTACATTAGCATATGGTTTTACTTTATATTCAAATATACAAGTGCCTTGCCTTGTATAGTGAATCGTGTATTTCATTCAAGTAAACATGATATTTTTTATTTAAATAATCATAGCCTCATAGAAATGTCTTACCCTGAACATGGCTTTTGTAACCCCTCACTCACACTGAAACATGGCATCCCACTGCTGTAGAGCAGAATTTTCCCAATTAATAAGGAAATATTACATATATATGTGTATAATGTATCTTCTTACCTAGAGATACTGTGGAATATTTAGATACTTACTTTGCCAGAAATGTGTAATTTTGCATAAATCATAAATCATAAATCATAAATGATTGAGAGAGACTGAGTTGGCTATATACTGAATGAGGAGTATACATTACTATATTTATTGCTGTCTTTATTTCTGAGTATTATTTTGTTGACAGTTCCCACATTTCACCTAGGATGAGACAAGATAAAGAAGTTGACGTGAAAAGCTTGCAGGGAGTTAGATTAAGTCTCAGAAGCAGACTGTGAGCTACAGTAGTTGAATAAGCGTTGCCTGAGGTGAGGCGGCATGAGTTTCTCCAACACACTGTGGAGTTACCCAGATGATTATAGCTACTGTCATTTTGCTGAAAAATCACAAAGAACAGCGACATTAGTTTGGCTTCCCAAATAGTTTGGGAGATTTGCCACATACCACAATTACCAAAAACCCTTGCAGCGAGATTTAGTCATTCATACTAAAGCACGATGTAATAACTGCCCGGAGATTTGCCTACTTGAAATGTGGTGAAAGCCAAGGTTTCTTTTTTTTTTTTCAAATAGTCTTTTGTTGAGTTATTTGCACATTTAAAATACACAAAAGTAGCCACATTCCTTTCCTGAAGTAAAGGAAAGTGAAATCTCATAAAATCAGGTTTGGAGCTATGTCCTTCAGGGCAGAATAATTGAATGTTTAGTTAAATTAACATGAAATATGGACTGCCACAGTAGCTCTTGTACACATCTGCAGCCTCTCAGTTTAACCTTACTTCCACTACTTCACAAAAGGCAAAAAACAAAATATTTTGTGTTAGGCAATGATTCAATTTTTGGTCATCATCAGACATCCTTGTCAAGCGATTGCACAATAATTTTTAGTCTGACATTGTCTCGCCTGTTATTTATTTTCACTGCTGAGGTGTTTGATATTTCCATCCAAACACACGGATTTATCATCTTTTTAAATCATCACAGATGTGAGAGTAAAACACTTCCTTTGCTATTTTGAAAGTGAAGCAATAATAGTATTTCTGCATCTCTCTTATTTTTTGTTGCCAATGCATGCCTGGGGGAGCTAAAAAAAAAGCACGAAGTACCTATTTGAAATATAGCTGTCATGGCACACAGCTTGACAACACATCATCAGCTTTGAAACAGGGTTAATGCTGCCCACGGTGCTGAAATGAAAATTGTTGGCCGTTGTTGATGGACTGATACAGGAAACAGAGGGAGAAAAGAAAAGAAAAGTGTTGTTTTTTGCCACATTGCCAGACAAGTCTGTTGGTTTGGTGGTTTGCCAGAATCAAATGGATCTAGGCAAAGATAACTTCGGAAAATGTTTTCCTTTTCTAATCCAGATGAAGAGTTTCTCTCCACCCGTTGCAGCCTCCGTTGAGACTCTGAATGGACAAATCTTGTTGCTCAGAAGGAAAACTCAGCTAGCAGCTTGCTGACAACTGAATGACCTGAGTTCTTTTGGGACAGAGCTGTGTAAAGAGAGACCATATCTCAGTTGGAGGTGCCCTTGCAAAATCAGGAAGCCTTACTGTCACTTTGAACTTTTCAACTTTTCAGACACTTAAGTTGAAGATAAAATTCTTTTCCTGAACAACTAAGGCTGTTTGCGCATACATTCGCTGTCGCCTTTTTACTTTTTACTGGTCAGCCAGTGGGTGGTGAGTGTTTGCTGAACGCCACGTGTAACAGATCAGTCTCTGTCAAACGATGACCATTTACAACACTCCTCAGCCTGGCACAAATTAATGCTCTGTTTCTGCAGGTTGTCAGAATGTTTTCCTTCTTCGTAAACACAAGGGACGGTCGCGTTCCCAACCTATCATCCCCAGAGTGCGCAGAGGTTTCGGTGACTGTACACAACCATGTGTGAATGTTAAATTTTCCACACATGCATGAGTTGTGGTATTTTTTTTTCTTTAAAAATTTTGATACCGGGTCCCAAAGTCATCAAAATCTGCTATCCAACAATAACTCAAATGATATCAGTTCCCAAAACTAAAAAAGCTTCAAATTAGATCACATTTTTTCCATCCAGTCATTTTTTGCTCCATACATTGTGTGGTTTAGTGAGGAAAGCTTGTGGAAGAATAGTTAATGTTTATGCTGGGAACTTCAGTTCATTAACGATGCATGTCTGAGAAACACTACAGTGCAGTCAAATTGTCCCTTTGAAAAAAAAGAAGAAGAAGAAAACACGTGAGGCTGTATGTTGAAAGTTACCTTGACTATGGTTTTATCAAAGCACAGGATTAAAGCATCAATTGCTGTGAGAAGCTATAGAAAGCCATGCATGGTTTCAGCCAGGTGGGTCAGAGGCCCCACGGCTTTGGGTCCTCAAGGAAAATACATTTGGAATCAATGTTATAGAACATGTTACTAATGTCACCTAAATTTTCTTGTTTTAGTATCAAATCAACACATTAGCATCTGCTTGATCACTGTCTTAATTATTTTGATCACTATCCCATAAACCCAGTTATTAATTCCTCTCATCCATAATGGTGAACAGATCACTGAGTGGCTAAAAAGCACATTAATTAATTGTGAGTCACTGTTGGATATAATTCAGTTTGCATATAAAGCCACAAGCTCTTCTGCAAAATCTATGAATAAAGATTTTGTTCAAACTACATGTACGTATGTGGACCTTTGATAAAAATGACAAGTGAATCTATGTATTTTGAATAATAATAGCAAGAAAGTAAACAAAGCATAATTTGAGCATGTGCAAAATTACCTTATTAATTCCAGATATTTTGAGGCTATTATGAAGCTTTTACATGCTGATTTTTATAAATTGCTTTGAGGGGTCCGGCTGTCTATTTTTATTCTAATCTCCCCTGGAAATGGCAGAAACAAAGAGTACCGGAACAAAGTGTTTCTTAGAATGAAAGTGAATAAATTAGAGACGGCCATTTTGAAGTAAGTGCATTTGTCCAGCTGAATGGTTTCAACTTGCAGAGAATTTTTAATCTGATATTTTGGGAAGTTTTTACAGCTTTTTGGGTCAGTTGGCATTAGCTAGCCCACGTCAGGAAATAAGGAAACAGCTGGCCTGGCTCTCCAAAAGCAAACACATTACATCAAGCTCATTAATAAACATGTTATATCTTGTTTTTCTAATCTGTGACTTTGTGTCACATTATAGATTCAGCAGTTCATAATCAGATCTTCTGCACTGAAATTTTTAGGAAAGTCTGATTTTTGTCTTTTAGCTCACTGTGTACTTGTACCTGCTGCTACATTGATTAAAATGAATATGTGCTTTGACTGAGCTTTATTTTTTTTCTAGTTAAAAATGTGCAAACCCATTGACTCAGTTTTCCTCAACCCCTGTTTGCTTTGAAATCTTCATTCACAACAGAAAAAGTAGGCAACCTATGCATGAAAAACATCTGCAGAGAAAGATCTAACCACATTATATAATATACTTCTTGCATATAATATACTTCTTCCCACTGGTTGTAATCCAGCAGTATGCAAACATACAGCCAGCTGAGATAAATGTCAGTTTTCTCATTTCTTCCTCCACAAAGTCAAATAAAAAAATCAAATAAATAATAATGATTATAAATAAATAATTAATAAATAATAATAAATAATAAATAATCAAATAAAAAAACAGTATAACTGACTTTATCACTGAAATATTAGCAATTTTCATTGACTTTTTGGCCATTTTAGGACACGGCGCCAAGCACAGAGAGCTTTTTCTTTAATCTGAGAGAAGCTTTTGGTTATCAGACTCCCATCCAGCCCAGTGAATTTACCCAGAGTCATGTCAGTCACTCTGTCTCCATGCTTCCGCTATAAACCACCGCGCTGTCTGAGATATTGAATTTGTTGGGCTTATTCTGTGTTTTACGGCTACAATCTGATTGCACATTTAGTTGATTTAATTTGGCACGCTCGTGACCAGACTGTGTAGGGGTGCTGACACACTATTAGGCCTTGGTGAGGGGAATCTGTCAGATGAATTTGTGTAAGCTGAGATAGTCTTCTTCATATTACATGGGGATTGGTCAATTGGGTTGCTTTGACCCAGACTCGGTGTTCTCATGGGCATCTGCTCTCTTTTAGAGCCACGATAAGAGGACCTCTCAAATACAGTTAATGAGCTCCAACAACCTGACTGATGACGCCGGGGCATTAGCAAACCAATGAATCTGATCTCTTTCCCCTCCCCAGTCTTTTGTGGAAGGAAGTAAAGAGTGCTCATTCAGATGAGAAGCATGCTAGTCCTGAAACATGAGCAAAACTGTTTTAGCATGGGCCGATTAGGCTTCCACAGGCCAAAGCATTAATGCTGTGACAAGGAATTTCATCTTTGAAATGTTGCTGTACAGAACTTCAGTTTATTAGTTTGATTTTTTCCAAATGTGAATAGCTTAAATGTGTAGAAAATGAACACTATATCTTCTTTTTAAAGGCAAACTGCATGGACAACTACACTAAAGACAATATGAAATTCTGATCTAATATGCATTAATATTTAAAGTCTTCCAAGAATAAATAAAAGGTTCATTCTTGTGAAAACATACAATGTTTATATGCCAGGGGATGAGTAAAATAAACACCGCAGTTGGGCTCTTCCGTATTTGAGCCAAAGCATATAAACAGCATCAGAAATACAGACTTTTAGACAGCCACCGTTTCATAAGTAATAGTCATGAGGAATCTAATCCCATCTACTTGTTTCAAAGTAGCCTGAATGAAATGTTTTTTTTTCCTAAACTACAGTTTTAAAGGAGCTCACTGCCAATCAATTTTCAGATTGTCAAATTTTATCACAGAAACTGTCATGATCTGCAGTTTTTGTTCACCTTCTGTTGTAGATGATGATGTGCGTGGTACTGTAAGGTCAGCTTATGCCTGTTATCTGAACCTTTTTTATGTTAGAAAAAGATAAAATTGATGCTTGGAAGCATTTTTAAGCCTCTATGAGATTGTTTCT
>JAVQJG010032782.1:0-10371 GCA_036024015.1 Craterocephalus amniculus
TACACGCAGATAAAGCTGTGAGGATGTGCTGGAGGACTCGGCTACAGGACGGTGCAGAAACTGTGTCATCATGCTGAATATACGGAGTGGAGACGTTCAGGAAGCAGTGACCATGCAGATGCCTTCTCACCGGAACAAAGGCCAGAGGCAGGCCAGCGGCCCTGGTGCCCAGGCCACCAGCCCCCCCGTAGATAGCAGATACCAAACCCAACCCCATCGGATCCCCACCCACCCGCCCCGGGACCACCCCAACCCGCGGGCAGCAAACCTCCCAACCACACAGGGCAAAGGCACCGCCGCCGCCTCCCAGCCCAGAGCCAACAGCCCCCGCCCAACACCCAACGGCCAACCCCACAGCCGCGATGACAGACGGCATCCACCAGCCGAGGGGCGCCGCAAAACGACAAGGCAGCCGCCAGACAAGAGCCCGCGCGGAGAAAGAAACCCACTGCGGCCACAAAGTCCACCGCGCCCAACCCCCCCCACCACTCCACCAATCAACCCATCAATCACCGCGACAGGCCCACACCTACCCCATCCATCCTCCCACACACACCATTCATCCTCACACACATATATACAATCCATCCTCACACACATACACCATCCATCCTCACACACATACACCATCCGTCCTCACACACATATATACAATCCATCCACTATTCACAATACTGATGTAAGTTTATTGGCTGAAACACTTTTAGATTAAGGATTCTATGGGCCGAACCTATAAAAGGTTTGTGCACATTAAAACATGTGCAATCCACACAACACACAAAAAACAAGTCATAGCTGATCTAGTAAAAGGACCACCTAAGGATTTCAACTCTTACAACCAAAATACCACTGTTTAGTGTGATTTACTAAAGGTGCAAGGCAAGGCAAGGCAAGGCAAGTTTATTTATATAGCGCTTTTCAGGTCCAAGACAATTCAAAGCGTGGTCACTGTTTCTGTGCCTTTATTTAACACTTTTGAAAAGCAGGCGCAAACTGGCTGCACCCTCTGGATGAGAGTGAAAGCAGCCTTCTGCAAGAGTGCAGACCTGCATCACTCTGATTTACAGTATTTTTTGATGATCGGTGCAGTCACCACTCCAGATGCAGTGCTGTCATGGTCAGAGTATCCCGCCTCAATGCAGAAGATGCACCACAATCAAACCATAGTGGCACAACAAAACTCTTTATTCCAGCGGCTTTGAGGCTGTTTGTGGAGACACCTACCAACATTTCCGCAAGCAGTCTTAGTAAATCACCGGCAAACCGTGGCCGAGCCTCACGTGCAAAAATTACTGAACGCATATTGGGATCTTGATAGATCCGGCCCTAAATTGCCCATTTGAGGTGAGATTCTGGTGTGCTTCATGCAAGACAAGAAAAATCTTAATACTGTTTGTAAGCCCAATCATGAGTACACATAAATGAACTTAGCAGAAACTTACAAATAATATTTAAACAAATACCAATTTGACCATATAGTTTGGTCTAAAGATGCAAAGTTTTTTTTCTTTTACAGGAGGAAAATAACATGTGAGAATGTTCTCGAGTGTTTCCTTTAACAAGGCTTCATGAGGAGGAAGGAAGGGGAGACTAATAATGTGGTTCATGTCCCATCAACTTTGGTACCAATAAATAACAACAGCTCTGTTTAACCCTCTCCACTGAAGCAATGCAAGGGTTTGCTGAAAGGCTATTGTTGCTTTCTGACTGTATTTATGTAGTGACTAAACCCAGTGTGGGTCCAAGAAGTCATTGTAAAGAAATATTAAATAACACAGTTTGGGCTTAATGCATCCTTTCTGTTGTGCTCCTTAATAAACTCCAGATTTTTCCCTTCTTGTGCAGCTGCTGACCACTAAAGTGCTGCAGATCATTTTTGCGCCTGAACTAACATATATATGACTAATGAGGTTGTTTTAAGAGAGAACAGTTTCTATAATACATCCTAACACTTTAAGAAATTGAAATATAAAATAAAATTAAAACCTAACTGTTCCCAATTATATTAGCCTACCTAGAAAGTAAATATTTTAGGGTTTAAAAAAAAAAAATAAAAGAGAAAGACTGCACATTATAATACATTATTGATGTAACGTGCAATATTTAGTCAGAACTCATTTTCAGCCCTATTCCCCTTGTGAGCAGAGTCAGCCACAACACATCGCAGCACAAAGCAGCAGAGAAATAAAAACAAGATCACTACATATAAGTACAAATAAAATACTTATAAGGCAATTCATCCCAGAAAAAAAAAATGTAACTGTATGTGAGAAGAGTATTTAAAACATTTTATATTTCAAGGTTGAATGAAAATTAAATTTCACTGACTTTCACAAGTGACAAACAATTACATAATTCAGTGGATGGTATGAGGATAGCAACTATTCTGTGCAAATTTGACATTGAGATGTAGCTGGTGGCCACCATCATCAGCTGACGACTATCATCACAATCATACATGGAGACAGGCCTGATTTCATGCTGCTTGATCTGCTTCGAAATAAATTCTGTACAAAATCCAATACAGAGCAACCTCTTTTGTATCAAATGGTAAATGAACGAACAATTGTACAGGAATGGTTTGAAAGTGCAGGTAACTGAAGCATATAACATCCACATATAGAAATACACACTCAGCAATGTTTTAATGGATGCAAAAAGTACCTATTTTCAGATAGTGGCGATTAACAAATTTGACCATACAAATTCCATCCATCCATCCATTTTCTGAACCGCTTAATCCAAGTGGGTCGCGGGTGTGCTGGACCCATCCCAGCTATCAACGGGCGAGAGGCGGGGTACACCCTGGACAGGTCGCCAGTCTGTCGCAGGGCCGACATGGAGAGACTGACAACCACTCAAACACACACTCACTCTTAGGGAGAATTTAGAGTGTCCAGTTAACCTAACTTGCATGTCTTTGGACAGTGGGAGGAAGCCGGAGTACCCGGTGGAAAAACGAAACATACTCAGCAGTAAAACAAAGTGACAGATTAAAGGTTAAATCTATAGCTGTGTTTATGACTTGATACAAGACTTATTGACCGCTATCATGCTACTTGGTCTTTATCATTGGTGCCACCAATGGTAAAAATGAAGAAGCTCGACATCTGAATAATGTACTTTTTATTCTCCATCATAAATTCTGGCTCGGCTGCTCTCTTGCTACCATTTGTGAAAAAGTGTGCTTATTTCAGGCCAGCAGGATCATCATGTTTGGGTGGTCTGTGGGCATCAAGCTCAGGGCTTTATTTGGCGACAGACTTCCTGAACACACTAGTTTCCTCTCTGCTTCACGATCACACGTTCACACCTCTTTGTTTCTGTCATATAACAGCAAATTCACCTCAACCATGACGCGACAATACAAATTTGGTTTTGTAAACACAAGCTGCCCGTGGCTCATAACTGGACTTTTGTGCAATAACATAAACATTTATTTCTCATGGGTATAATCTAAGCCACACTTCCTCTATACTATGTACAGTTTACAGTTTACGAGAGTTAGTCATATTATTTAACAATTTAACTTGTTTACTTTATTCCTTATTGTTATTTTATCCCTTCTTGCTGTCTATTTGCTGCGGTTGCGATGCAAATTTCCCCACTGTGGGACAAATAAAGGTTTTCTGCATCTGAATATAATGCATTTAGACAGATGTGACATGGCTGACAGAAGGAAAAGACCAGGCAAACGGATATTGGGCTGCTCAGCACCAGCTTCAGAAAAGACAGAAGAAGGTTGTCTTTCGTTTTCTTCTTAAAAAAAAAAAATCTTTGTTAAGAATATGAGGAGGACCTGGCGAAGGATTCGGCCTGGCTGTGGTTAGCCAGTAAATCAAGCGCTGCTCCAAACAGTGCCCTGTGTGCAGCAGAGGATGGAGAAGCACAGCGATAAAAGAGAAGGAAGGAAGTACAGATGTTTAATGGAAGTGGAGAGCTGTATCTGCTCTTCGTCAACGGCCACACGCTGTAACTATTTTCACCGTCTTTTGCTGTAGTAACAGAACCAAACAAGCGTCTACAGCCAGTACATCCACACACGTTCCCAGTCCTTTCCAATATGTACTTGGAGAGATAATTTATGACAGATGGAGTGGAGTAGCTGTCGGCTGTAATAATGAAACTGAAGCATTAATGTGAGTCTGGGATAGCTCTGGTAGGAAATGTGTTTACAGACTGGCTGAGTCTCATTTCAGCTCAGAACAGGTTTAAATGAGCAGGGTCTGATGGCTCATCAGATTCAAGACCAACCAATGTGAGCTGTTTTACATAGTTTAAGCTGAAACTGTAATCAGCAGTGACGGGGGCATCACTTTAAAAACGTAATTATAGTTACTTCCCTCTAAAAGTAACTGTGTTAGTAACAGAATTACAACATTTTTTAAACAACTAATTACTCAGAGAAGTTATTATTCAATTGCTTTTTTTTAAAAAAAAAGTTTAATTTGTGTATTTTAACGTAACAAACGTAACCTGAATAAAATGAAGTAAAAGTAAGTTAATTAATTAACAAAAAGTGAATTTTGTAGAATAAAATAATTAGATAAATGTAGCAGACTAATCTCAGGCTGATGGATGTTGTGATACCGTATCCCACTCTCCTCTTCCTCCTTGTGTGTGCGTGCGTGCGTGCGTGCGTGCGTGTGTGTTCAGCTGCACACGCTGACCTACTCACATCTCCCCTAATATTTTAGTCTTTGGTCAATCATCAGCAGCAGTGGGAAAAACAGGCTACATGGTTAAAACGGTGTAAATGAGCAGAATCATGATGCAGCGCTGCTTCTGCAGACGACTTCTGACTCTAACATGCGATGCTGCTGCTTTATTCTCAGCCAGCATTGCTCACACACAACACAGCTTCTTCTACTGGAGATTATTCTCCATTTTCAACCGTATCCCTCCGCCTCCTCACCAGCAGCAGCACAATGTAGTCCCAACAAACATGAAAGTTCGGTTTGCCCAAAACAAAAAAATGAATCTCGTCTTATAATATTAACGGCCTGTCAGTAAACGTAAATGATGAGCGGCGAAGTTAGTTAGAGTACTCGTTACAGAAAACAGTAGAGCAGTCATTAACGGTAATCAAGTACAAACACAGAACTGCCTGTGTTGAGAGCCTGTGAGGATCTTGTTGGTGCAACTGAATAAAAACAGGCACAGCAAAGCTGCAAATCGAAAAAAGAAAGAAAGTAAATCCCAGTTTATTCTGTACAGAAACTCTTAAAGTCTGACAGACTGAGTTCAGGAGTTGGAGATCCACCTGCCTATCACAGATCAATCAGCATAGCAGACATGATGTATGCTTTTCAATGTTATCATCAGTGAAAAGATTCCCAAAATGACCGACGGGACACTTTTTACACAGCCCAGTGTTAGTGAAGAGTTCATGACAGCTCCTTAAAAATTAAACTTAAAGGGACTATACTCGATTTCACGTCCGGCTAGCTTAGTAAACGATAGCGGCTATTTTTTTTTTAGCTTTTGTGTGACGCTTTTTCTTCGCTAAGGGGTTTAACTTTCATAATTTGACTCCGGATCACTAAGGGAACGCTATTACTGGCTCATCGGAGTCTGGACGTTCCAAAAATTAACCCGGCAGACAAAGCGCGTCACGCCAATGCTAAAAAAACTAGCCGCTTTCGTAAACTAAAACGCCCTGAACTCGTGCATATGCGCAATCAATGAGTCATTAATTGTAATGAAATTACCCCTTTTACCACATACTATACCACGTAGAAAGCCATTTTTCTTAGAAAGATTAAAATAATATCAGGTATAGTTCCTTTAAAGCACTCAGAAGTGGTTAACATTGTGTGCATCATTAATTCACTCCTCATTCATACCTGGTCATGGGAAGCTACAGATGTAGCCACAGCTAGCCAGGGGCAGGCTGACAGAAACGTAGCAGCCAATCCATACCAACAGCCTCTCTGACCACCAGTGAACATTCCTACAGATTCATACATCTACGATACCGACATCGGAGGCAAGAATGGAGATGTCTCACCCAAGGACCAACGACAGATTGTCTAGGAGAGCGGGATTTAAGCCAAACAGCTTCTGAATGTTGGAAAAGGAATTCTACTACTTTGCATTTTCGTTACCCTTCAGTATCCCATAATTTGACAACAGCTGTGCATCAGTGAATGCTTTGATTTGCCGATATTATCAAAAGATGTTCTCCAAGATTTATGAATTTTCTTAAGCACCAGCCTAACAGTTGCAAAATAATTTGTGAAGTTCTCCTGATGTCCCTGTTCTGTATCTGGGAAAAAAAACACCAGAAAGAAATCAAATTCTTTGAAAAACCACACTGGTGATTTTTGTTCTCTCCTTGCATCCCAGTGTGACTCATCTACAACGAAGACTTTGAGCTGCCTCATTGAGTGGTAGAAGTGACAAACATGTTTATCAACAAAATGATTCAAATTTGTTGCCAGAAAACGGGATGAAAAGGAAATTAAATTGGCAAACGTGCCAAGTGTCCCTGTTGTGTTTCAAAACTCACTGAGGCTCGACACGAGTCCATAAGACTCACTGAAAACCATCAATCTCCCTCATCGCTGCACCATAAATTCCCTTTTTTCGCAGATTGTGGTAGCTGTTTGTTTGGTAACCTGACCTTGGATGTTTCATAATGTAAGCCTATGCAGTTTATCACTTTGAGAGGCCAGTAAAGGACACTCAATGAAAGTTCATGGCTCAGTCTACCCCTACCAAGGCCAGTTATACACAAACTGAATGCAAATTAACTCAATAAGGGTTTCTTTCTGCGTTGATGACTTTATCAATAATAAAAGACTTCTCACAGGGAGCTCTGCTGATCCTCATATGGAGATACATCAGCTAATTTACTGAAAACAGTCTTTTTCTGTATGCCTTTCAGGCCAGGGATTACACTGTAGATAATATTAAGGGGTTGGACAGTTCTGCTCTTAGGACTTTAAAGACTTCTACCATTTCCTCTGTGCAAAGGGTAGATGTGTTCCTGTTAAAATGTTGTTTTAAATTGTATCCGCTTAAAACTTTAGTTCTTAAAGCCCTCTGGATTGTGCACATTTCTTTTTTCTTTAACACACACCTTGTACAGAAGTGTTTTCAAGCATTTACGTTAGCAAAGTCAAAGCATTACTAATGTCAGATATACCCAAGAGCCACCTCATTAGGTACACTTGTTCAATTGCTTGTTAACACGAATAGCTAATCAGCCAATCACATGCAGCGACTCAGTGCATTTAGGCATGTTGACATGGTCAAGATGACTTGCTCATGTTCAAACAAAGCATCAGAATGAGATTGAACAGAGATCCAAGAGACTTAATGTGGTTGTTTGCACCAGAGAGAATGGTCTGAGTATCTCAATAAATGCTGAGCTACTGGGATTTACTCACACAACACAGAATGGTCCAAAATAGAGAAAATATCCAGTGAGCTGCAGTTGTCCATAGATAAGTATGAAGTTAGATGAGAATGATTGGATTGGTTTGAGATAGAAAGGAAACAATAACCCAAACAGCCCCTGGTTTCAACCAAAGTATGCAGAATATGACAGCACATCAAACCTGAAAGTGGATAGGCTACAGCAGCAAAGTACCACAATGCGGCCAATTCCTGCCAGCTAGAAAGAGAAACCATCTCAAACAGGGTCCAGTTCAGTAATAGCCAGTGTGCTTAATAAGGTAGCGGGTGAGTATAGCTTTGACAGAAATCTAAATGAGAAATAATCCAATCAATTAATTTTAATTCATGTCCCTGCTGTATAGTCATGTTAAAGGCCTATAAAGTACATGTTTTAATGTCCAATCAGTGCATGTTCCTGCATATGTGATCACAAAGACTGTAAAATTGACAAACATCCCTATACAAAGGAACCTCCATCCTCCTTGCTATAGATTTTTATTATTGATAGTACTGGAGAACTGAGCTGAGGATGAAGAAATGCATTGTTTGCACAGATGAAGCTGTGGCTGACTCAAAACTCTTTATGCAGGGCCAGCAGCTACTGGACTTGGAGCACAAGCTAACCATAGCCAAGGAAGAACTAGAGAAGACGGCACTGGATAAGGTAATAGAATTTCAACTCTTTTAACATTTCTGTATTTGTACATCAGGTTAGAACTTTGGTACTCTCTGACCCATTTAAACTCTGCAGTGTCAAACATCAAAAAGAGAAACCCATCTAAATTCCTGAATGAATAAAATATATGTAGCAACATAAATAGCTGTTTTAGAAAGTAGAGTTTGAGGATGGAGGGTAAGTGTGGCAGAAAAAAACTGTTTTCACAGCAATTTTCTCATTAATAAGGGTGTGTTTTCAAAGTGTTCAGCCTCAGTGCTCTGATTATATGCACCAACATTCATTTTTGAAATATGTTATTAATATGTGTGCTTACTCATGCACAGTAAGAGTGAGTTAGATGAGTTAAAACTGCACCAGGAGGAAAATGCTGATTAGTAAAACAGGTCATTTTGATGCTCATCTCAGGAGTATTGACATCATGGCCTCTTGTAAAATGATTACTTCAATATTTCTGCCTGTTATTATTGATTAAAAGTAAATTATTATTTTTAAGCATTTTTCCTTTTTTTATTGCTCTGGTGATTTCCGCTTCATGTCTTGCCTAACGATGCCTTCTGGCTGTTCTGCAGTCACTTTAAAGCATGGCCTCCCCTGGCTTTAATGCTTAAGTAAATTTCTCATGTGGATGGAAGGAGAGATGGAAGGATTCAGAAATTGTCTGTGTGTAATCTTGTTTGGGGACAGGAGTCTCAGCTGAAGGCGCTGAAGGACACAGTTCACATCTGCTTCTCAGCTGTCCTGCACAACCAGCCGAGCGGCAGTCACAGATTTCCTACCTCCCCCACCCACTTGTTCAGATACTCGTCGCTCATCAACAGCTCCAGAGTCACCTTTCAACAGCCACATGCCAAGGTATTTCAGTATTCCATGTTCTTCTTTTTGAATTAATGTTTTTCCAAAAGACAGCCCGGGTGCAATAAAAATTCAACTTTTTCATATTTAATTACTCAGTAGAGAGATTTGCACAGTTTATCACAAATCTACTATAGATGAGGTCTCGCTGTCCTTGAACTAACAGAATATAAGATGTCAGCGTGTGATATGCCGAGACTTTTCAAAGACAAGCGTGTATATCTAACTTTTTTTTTACACTCTTAAACCCAGAAAAGTAAACTGACCTTTTTAAGCATCTGTGTGAATAACAACATGTTTCCTCCATCCAATAAAAAAGTTGATATTAATGCAGCAGGCAAACAGGGCAATACAGTTTATCTTCATCTTTCTTTAATCTGATCATTTCAAACAAAACCACTGCCTTTTCCCTATCCTAACAAAACTGATTTAGACTGCAACAAATTTGGAATTTCTTTTTCCACATCCTATGGACTTGTTTTCAAAAAATAGATGTGTGAATCCCTTCCTTTGCTTTTTGGTTCCTTATGCCCTAGGCCAAAATTCCTCAAAATTACATGTTTCACTTTAAATTAGTATATCTCTGCAACCACAAGGTTCATTTAAATAAGCTTGGTATCAATATAAAGGTAACACTTGTGAGAAGTGTAAAAATCTGAAAATGTGTTGCTGGTGAAGAGTAAATAAGATGATATAGCAAAACGTCAAACCTGGCCCCACCAAAAAATCACTTTCAGGATAAGCAACTCTCTGAAATCATGCTATCTAAGCTATTAAAAGCTCTCAAACCAAAGTAAAATATGTTGACATTGTTTCTGCAAAGGCATCATCTGCTAAAGTGAAGCTGTATAAAATTACAGACGATTTTCCCCAAAAAAGTCCAGACGTGGTTGCAAGGTGCAATTTTGGCACCATTTGTCTCATTTGCATTTTCTCATGTGCAAAACTTAATTTTCTATTTTTATATCACTAATGGAGACCAGTAGAGGTGAATACAACATAGAAAAACTCCCAATAACATGAACTAGTCACTTTTATGACCTTTTATAGTTCGTCTGCGAAATGACGTCAGAGGCTCAAAGCCATAGCTGTCTGTCTCAGATACCTCATTTCCACCAATGAGGAGCTGGTGCTGGTGCCAGAGCCAGTGCTTAGTTGGTTCAACTCTGGTGCTTCCGAAGAACCGGTTTTGTTTTCCACCAAAAAGAGCCGGCAGGTGCTGGGTCATTACGTCATATTTATCCAAGGCGCTGCGTGTCTGGACTGTCGGCCGGTTTCCAAAAACAGAATATAATAAATAATGCAGCATTATCATCATCATAAAGCAGCTTGGAAGTAATTATTTTGCTTGACTGACCTGTTCTGATGAAAAAGCAGACATTTCCTCCTCTATCGGGTCTCCCCCTACCAGAAACGGCGCTTGCAGTTTAGCCCAT
>JAVQJG010032784.1:0-10695 GCA_036024015.1 Craterocephalus amniculus
ACCAGAGACGCTGAGGCAGAGCACAAGGTCAAGGACAGAAGGCAGGTGAGTTTACCGGGAGGCAGGCGGGGATGGCTGGTCAGGAACAGGCAGGGTCAGCACCGGGAGATCAGACAGGGGTTGAACGCTGGAGATTCTCGCATGCTGCAGAGGAACAATCTGGCAGTCAGTGAAGGTGCTGGAGTGGCTTATATGCAGGCCTGATTGCAACGAGCTGCAGCTGTGAGGCAGGTGAGCAGAGTGGACTGATGAGGTGGGCGTGGCTGGCAGGTAGAGTGGAGCAGACGGAGGGAGAGTGAAAACTACTGCAGTAGTGTTGCAGGAGGGGACTGAGAGACAGGGATTGTGACAATCGAGTATGGTGTAACTTCACTGGTATTGGTATCGACTACTGAATTTCTGGTATTGTGACAACCCTACAGCCACCTTTACATGGAGAACATTTCTGACTAAACATCAGAGAACAAGATATCAATCCGTCTAAGGTCCATATGCATCTTGCATATCTTCTGTCAGGTCTTTGCTGGATCGAATCATATTCATAAATGGCATCAATTTCAGATCCTGTTCGTCTCCTGTACAGTTTAGTAGGCCTTTGTGTTTCCAGCTAATTGCTCTTTGAGAGTCATCGGTAAAAATCTGCTTAACATTTTCAAACTTCCTTAGCACTCAACATTTCATTGGTCAGTGTTTAGTGACCTTTCAAAACAGCACCTCTGAAAATGTTCAGGTACAAGAACTGTGTAGAACAGGTTAAAAAAACTAATAATGTCCAAAGAAAAGCCTTTGAAATAACTTAAAAAGAGTTGGAAAACTATGATTTAAGACCACTTATAACCCCTTAAAATCCATCCAATTTTGACTAAAAATGGTTGAAAGACTTGTTGTGGACCAGCTACCTTTACTGGACCCTTGCTGAGGGTCTGGGTCAGGACCATTTTTGTTGCAGTATCATCTGCTACTGTAGTACAGTGTGGCTTTAAAGATAAATTGCAATGGTTACACATCAAAAGTAAGTGTTTACTGAATCTACATTTATGATTGTAGCCTGGAATTCTATAAATCATTCAGCTCTTAAGAATTATAGCTTTCCAATGGTGCATAACATGTTTAGGTACTTGGAAGGCACACTGAGTAAATCACACATCTGTTTGTCAAGCCTCATCCACAGGAAGTCTAGCTGTTTGAAAGCAAAACAGAAAGAAATGAAGGGATGGTTAAGGTCTTTCCCACAGAACTGAACATGAAAAATGACCTTCATACAACATACTTCAAACACATCATATGTAAAATGAAATACCAGCTCTTCAGAGAGAAATAAATAATGTCCTCCTTGCCTGATTTTGGTTTCTTGGTGCCATTCACAAAATCTGTCTTTATGATTTTCTTGTTTAAAGCCTAAATCATTAAAAATTTGGTCCAACAATCTCTTAAAACAGACACAGCTCTCAGAAGAAATAATTTAGTCCCCATGTAACTACGTAATCGTGTGTCCATGATCTGTAAAAATTTTAACTGATTTCATTTACAGTTGAGGGTTTATGTTGAAAATTCTGAAAATATTTTAATGTGTTTTTGGATCATAATAGTAATTAAGGAATTATGAAAATAGGTTTTCAGATGTGTTTGATGATAAGATTTTTTATATTGGGGTTTTAAGGAAAGTTATTTAGATTGATTAAAAGCAGCCTTTAGTTATTTTAATCTTTTCATCTTATTAAAGTCTTTTATGTTGTTGCTTTGTGCAGAAACTGAGGCTCATCTGCCATGACAAACTGTGCTGGCACCTTTGTGTAGGCTGTCAGAAAATTCCCATGGAAAAACAAGCAGTGACAGATGCTTTCATTCAGGAGAAACTATTATGCAAAGTACCTTTTTGATTAGTGTAGGTCTCTGGAATATCACAGTGGCATCTTTAAATGTGTTTTCCTCTTTGACAAAACCCAAAAACACAACCTAACTGTACTCAGTGTGAAAAGAGGAAGCAGAGTCTAATTGTGTTTAATGTTTTTGGCAATTAACCATTTATTTAAATAACTATTGTTGGTTGTTTCAGACAGAAAATCACAAAAAATGACTTCCTCACAACTCAAAAGGGGTTTTATTACAATGTTGGTCAGGACCTCCTCCAAGCTTTGTTTTTTGATGATCCATGAATCACAACATGCAGACACGTGTTGCACTCACATATTTTCCCCCCTGTCTTTTTCTGCAGGAAACGCCTTCGTGGTGAGTCTAGCATTTGCTGACTTGGTGGTTGCCATCTATCCGTACCCGCTGGTTCTGACCGCCATCTTTAACAATGGTTGGATCGCAGGCTACATCCACTGCCAGATCAGTGGCTTCCTCATGGGCCTCAGTGTCATCGGCTCCATCTTTAACATCACCGGTATTGCCATCAACCGCTACTGCTACATCTGCCACAACCTCAAGTACGACAAACTCTTCTCCAGCAGTAACACCATGTGCTATGTTGTGCTCGTCTGGACGCTGACCATCCTCGCCATCGTGCCCAACTGGTTCGTGGAGTCGCTGCAGTACGACCCGCGGGTTTACTCCTGCACCTTCGCGCAGTCGGTCAGCTCGCTCTACACTATCACAGTGGTGGTGGTGCACTTCATCCTGCCGATTGGCATCGTCACCTACTGTTACCTGCGCATCTGGATCTTGGTGATCCAGGTGAGGCGCAGGGTCAAACCGGACTCGCGGCCCAAAATCAAGCCACATGACCTCCGCAACTTCCTCACCATGTTTGTGGTGTTTGTGCTCTTCGCCGTCTGCTGGGCCCCGCTAAATCTGATCGGCCTGGCGGTGGCGCTGGACTCCAGGCTGAGCCGGGCCATACCAGAATGGCTGTTTACGGCCAGCTACTTCATGGCCTACTTCAACAGCTGCCTCAATGCTGTCGTCTACGGTGTGCTGAACCACAACTTCAGGAAGGAGTACAAGAGGATTGTCCTGATTATTTTCAAGTTCCACTGCTGAGATGTCACACTGAGAGCAGACACATTGTAAAAAAAAGGGTTATTTTTAACTATAATGACAAGACAACACCATTAAAAAGCCATGAACAAAAGGAGAAGAAGGCAGGATTAATGAAGGGTGGGGGCAAATAAAGGTATACTGCAGAACAAAGAAGCACAAACTCTTAGTATGAAAGAGAAAAATTGCGAAAGTTTAATAGCTGGAGGAGGTGAAGAGGAAGGTTGAGATGAGATAAAACAAATGATGCCACAAAGAGTTATCAGTGATGCCTTCAGGGAAACTGGGAGACTTAAAAGATGAAGAGAGCAATTCAGAGATCTGTATGGAAGTAGCTCTTGACTTAGTAATACATTTCAACATGACTATTACACGGAAGAAAGTCATGAAATTGCTCTCATAACAAGAAAACAAACGGTCGCTTCTGGGTGTTTTTCACAGCGTGATACTTCATTTTGATGTTGAGACATGAAAAGGATGATGACGTGATCATCTTCTTCAATCTGATTCATTTGGATGCAGAACACCTGGCAGAACTTATCAAATAATGTGATTTACTTTCCTAAATGTTCACAGAGCACAAAATGGAAAAGACGATGAAATTAACAAAAATATGCTTCTGGGAGGATTAATGGTCCAGAAGTGATTAAAAATGCATATTTTCAAACATCAAGTTTAGGACTCTGACAAGCCACAGGTTTATTTAAAGGAGAAATTCAGTATTTTTCAAACTGGATCTATTTTGTAGCATGAAATACGATCATTTACTCATCCAGACAGTTAGGGCGCAACTTGAACTCCTTCAGAAGATATTTAAATCCACACGCGATCAGCATATATTCATATAATGGGAGTGTTCGGGGCAAGTGCTGGTCAGTCTCTAAATAAGGCAGTATCTGCCACAAACTCCTTCATTTTACCAATGTGTTGTCAGCAAAAACTAGTCCAATCCCACTGTGACCTGGATGCAGCTTGTACTTCCTTTGTTGTTGTCATTCTGGAGTGCTTTCAACCCTCGCGCTTACCTGCCACGGCGATGACGTTGGTGAGACTGACAAGCACTTGCCCCTAACGCTCCCATTATATGGATATATGCTGAAGGAGTTCAAGTTGCCCCAAAACTGTCTGGCTGAGTAAATGATCACATGGTATGCCACAACATAGGTACAGGTTGAAAAATACCGAACTTTTCCTTTAAGAACATTATTTATCGTCTTTAAAGTTTATATCAATGTTTTTCTTCAGGAATGGGATATTGAGGCAAAGAGGGAAAGATAAAAGGAAAAATTCAACTGAAATAAAAAAACATTCCACATGCCAAAAAAAACTCCCAATCCCAATTAGAAACTGAATCAGTGATTTGAGTTCTTTAATCTTTCCCTTACACTGAGCACAGGAAACTTGTACAAACAAAACATCAGTTAAAGATACGAATCATGAATGATTTCTGCACATCGTTTGTTCAATTGGCAGATTTATGGTTTACCATTAAAATCTGCAGACATCCTCAATATTTCATTATTTTGATCTGGAGGAAGACTAACTCTGCCACAGATGACTGACCCATGTGTTGCTGTCACACACGATCTGGTATCCGCGGCTCATTTGTAAAGTTCACTTTTAATAGTGAACTACTACACAAGTGCTAAAAACAACAGCCTCAAGAAACCCCATTTTCTTCTGACACATTTAAAAAGCTTCGATTCCTTCTTAAAAAATAACAATTTAATAGAACTTAACTGTATGTCAGTAAAATAAAGCCACGGTCACACTTTAATTTTCTTTTCATTTCGTTTCTTAATGACAGGATTCAGCGTGCTCCCAGTCGGGATAATAATCGGAATAATTCTGGTGATTAGCTTACTGCTATTAAAGGCCACCAAAAGAGCACAAGTCAAGCATAAAAACAATTCCACTTCGCTTAAGCAAATTTTACATGCCTCATGCATCAAACAAATTTTTACCGCTGTTAATGTGTGTCTAAAAAAGTTTCACTTCAAGTCTGAAAAATCAAGAAAAGCACAAACATCCATTGTCTTTCCTAGTAGTATGCGATCCACAACTCAGCTGATTATATGCATGCAGTAATGGGGAGCAAAGCCCAGTTTGTTTAGGTGAAAAAAATATTTACCAAGGTAAACAGCAGCTCACAGCAACCACTGAGAAATTTCTGAGGTTGACTTCTAGGTAAGACAATGACCAACAGTAATTATTTGGATGAACATAATGTGATTATGGCATATATTCCCACACAATTAAATCAAGTACAATAACCTATTTTTGATTATTTTTAATGAACATATTTGACATTAGTTCGTTAAATTCATTGAATCCAAATGTTTTATTTGACTGAATAGAGTCTAATTTGTTTGAATTCATCTTCCACGCTTACAGAAAAACACATCTGCTCCACGTTTGTCCCATATGTGGTCCATGTTCATGTTATCCACATGTGAAGAACATGTGGATAACATGGTTTGACATGTGAAGAACATGTGATCCAGCTGTGGTTCACGTATTTAATTCATGTGTTTTTTCTGTAATGGGCCAGACAAAAGTTTAACAAAAAATCAACACTTAAATCTGAAATCACACAAACGATGTGTGCATTGCAGAAATACTTCTTGAATTTCTTCACGACTTCTTTTAAGAGGAGTTTTGGGCTCTGGTGGCCTTTATTTCACAGTAACTTAATAGGAAAGGTGGTCAGAGAGAGCAGGGAATGACATGCAGCAAAAGGCCCCAGGCCAGGATTCAAACCTGCATGATGTAGCTGGAGCCTTATGCAGCTGCCGCTGAGCCATCTGAGCTAAACAACACCGAACGCACCAAAGCCTCACTCCACATCTCATCACTTTGCAATAGTTGTTGATTTCAAATAATTATCCATCATTGGACTGAAGAAGGCTAATCTGTCAAACTGGTTTCATATTTTACATAAAATCACTCAACATGAAATAATGATATGAAAACATAAATAGTAAAATTAACAAATTTATAGTTTTGAATCAAACAGGTGCCTTAGTTGATTTTTTTGCGTGTTTTTGTATTTCACATGAGCCCACTTAAAGAAAAAAGTGACGATTACCTTGAAGCTGATTTCCAAGTTGGTTAGCCGTTGGTTAGCTGTTGGTTAGCCTGCGTTCAGCAGCTGGTCACCTGTAAAAGGCTAACAGGAAACGGGGGCACATTAAAAGCTGCAGGAGTGGGACCCTGACAGGACCAACCTGGGTAGCACTGAGCTACAGGCTAAATGTTCTGGTGAAGTGGGCAAAGGAAGAGTTGTGAATCAGCTAAAGCGATGAGAGCACAAGAAACAGACAGAGAGGAAATGGCAAATGCAACAAATCCTCCAAAATACATTATCATGGACCAGTAAATCCACCAAAACCTCAAAGCTTCTATCAACAATCCAACAACAGACTTTAGTCTGAATTTGGCTGAAGGCAGAAAATATTAGTTTGAGAAAAGCGGCAACCTCCTGCTAGAAAAAATTATGCACATGCGGAAGTGCAAAAAATTGCAGTTTCCTCCTCATCTGCTAGGGGCTGCGTCCAAAACAGAGCAATTTATTTAACGAGACTAGTGACGGTGCCAAGATGGCGAAGGAAGGAACGGCCCAATGAGCTTCATTTCAGCTCATCACAATGCTATGGGTCACATGGTTTTAGGGTTTGTCCATTCACTTTACAGTCTATGGTTTGAGATAGTTTTTACCTTGGACTTCTCCTCTCTGGCTACATCGCAATGTGAAAAAAGTTCCCATCCCTCAGTAAAGCACACATTTTTACATTGTCATCATCAAAGCGATGGCAGGTTCCATTGAACCATCCAGACCACTTCTGCTTAACGACGGCAATTCATCCAGATACAAAAATGCTCACAGAATGATAAAATGAAATTTTAAATAATGGATTCTCTCACATATTGTGAGGTACAGTACAGTGGAAAAAAGAACGTTGTTGTTGTGGCAACAATAGTAGAAAGCATGAACATAATCTGCATTTCTACTACCCCTACAACTGCGCAAAACCTAAATATCGCATCAAAACCCCTGTAACGTAAACGTTTCGAACACCTACACTTTTTCTGCTTTTCCAGTTCAACTAATGTGACGTAAGGGGGGGTCACGTGATCAATTCGTTTAAAGTAAAGATGACGTGGAATGTATGAACGAAGCAGGGGTTTTTATTTTGTAAAAAACTAGTAGAAACGCAGCTGCACAATCGCTCAGGTTTAAGTTGGAGCGATTTGTTTCTTAAACTCCATCACTGTCAACTTCTGATCCACTGTAGTATTTTTACAAATTAGAGTGCACACTATCTTTAGTACTCATCAGTATAAGTATTTTAAAATGGAAGTATTCCAGTCCGCCTCAAACGCATTTTATAAAACGTTTAAATGCTTTCATGCAGCCCATGGGTGCAAATATATTAATTAAACCCATGTTTGTGTGTAGAAGGCCATAAAGTCACAATTTCAAGCAATACTGTTTGAAGACCATTTTCTTTCAGCGAGTCCTCAAACAACAGCGGATAGTTTGATCAAAATACGCAAATCAGTGTTCACCCATCAAACCTCCCAGCAGTGCAAACATTTCCATTACACTTCAATTCTGAATATCAATTAAAATGAAAAAGCCAAAACGTGAAAATAAGTAAATAAACAACATTTGTTCTGTACGGTGTTCTGACAACATCACTGTGTTTCACTCTCCTGGAAAGAGGAAGATGAATGTTGCATATGTATGAATATGAGGAGTGTTGCTGCTGTGATAATCTGCCTGCTTCAGTCCCATTTTAATGAGCTCAATGTGCATACCGTATGTGTGTGCATGTGTGTGTGTGTGGATTTGGCTGTTCTGGGATTAGTTCTTCCTCAATTCAAAGGTCCTATAAGGACACTTAAATTGGCAAGAGGGGCTGCAGTTGGAGGGAGAGTGTGTTTAATTCGTGCCAAAATGTTGCAGGCTCCAATCCCTGTCAAGTCTTTATGAATAATTTTACAGCAAAGCTTCAAGGCCATTATTTACAGTTTAAATTGCATCTAAACAAACAAACTGAATTCAAGAAATACAGAGAATTAATAAGACATATATATAGGTGCTGGTATATAGAGCAGTCAGATTGGCTTTCTCATAGTCTGTGTATTGAGTTAGCCAACCAATTGTCTGCTGTAAACAATGTAACAATCTTCTCATTTATCTTAGTAAAAGAATCAAGTTGGCCTTTTAAATGATGCCTAAAATAAACATAAACATTTAATCAGATCTGCAGGTTCATCATTTCTTTTACTCATAAATTTAGTTTTCCATGTTTAAAAATGAGCGTATTTGCTTTTTTTCTTCTCATGAGAATTATGAAGTGAAGCTTGAGGAGGAGGTGATTAGCTTTGATCAACAGGAAGAACGAAAGCCTGGAAGAAACCTCAAGCTTGCCTCTGTCAAAGGCTCACCGATGAACATTCAGATATTACCAGGTGTCTTCTTTTAATTTTATTTTTTTGGCACAAAAAAGTGTTAAATGCAACTTTTCTTTAGGAGATATTTTCCTAGAGACTTCAGTGGACTTCCAGTCAGCTCCCGCTCCAAAGACTTCATGAACGTTTGTTTTGTTGCGACTCCTTGGCATCTGTTTTTTAGTTCCTTTGGGTAAAAGCAGCATATTGTCACACTATTAACTCATACATAAATAATGTTCACGTTACTGAATGTATTTCAAACCTGATCATGGTCCTTTCTTGAATCTTTCTGTACCCCAAACTTTAAAAATAAAATAGCTAAAATTACAATAAAATCATAGTAAAATCGTGATTTGAACTAAAATGATTGAAAACCAGAGAAATTAAAACTTACCATGCAGATTTTATTCATAGATCCACGAGAAAAGGAATCTTTTAAATCTGTAATTAAAAGATTTGGTGAAATTTAATCTGCAATCTCTGCTGGTCATTCTGTGAGACTAAACGTTCTATTCTGCAGGTCTTTCTGAGATGATAAAAAGCTGTCTTAGTGACAGCTCTGACATGCCTGTTTAAAATCTATTAACACTCCTAGGTTATGAACTTGAGCTGAGATTTTTACAGCCTGAGTTTCCAGGTGTGTACCAATGAGAGAATGATACAATGCAAGTTGTCAAAAAAAAAAAAAGGATTGCACATTGTGTTCGGGTGTCAGTAGTCTGTCAGCAGTATACAGCCTGCTATGGTAAATGAAGAAACATCTTTCTCACATGAAATCATTGATAAACCTGTAGGACGAGTAAGCTGAAAGCACTGAGCTCCCAAACTTGCTTTTACAACTACTGTGTTTATTAATAAAGCATTAAGGGAATATTTCCTCGGTTATTCCTATTAGTCTCTTCAGATTGTAAACCATTAAACAGACCAAGTAATGAGAAATAGTAGTCAGTACATCCAAAGGTAAATATTGTTTGACTTTATAATAAACGAGCACAAGAAACAGCAAAGTGGTGTTTACATTTGGTCATAAAAGTACTGAGTTACTATTTCACTTGCTGAGGAAATGGTTAACGAATAACTTTTTGAAGGTATAATCTTGTAATCTAATTAGTACCTTAATGCAAGTTAAGTTGAATATTTTCAAAATCAAGCCATGTATATATTTTTTTGTTAATTCCGAAGCATCTCAGGAAATAAGGACTGGAAAGTAGAAGGGAAGCAACTGGGGAAGACATTATAAATGAGTGTCACCAAATACTGTATTTCCTCGCTCCCTCCATCTTCTAAGCATTTAAAGTCAAGTAAGCAAGCAAGATGTGGAAAGTGGGCACCATAATGTTGGAAAAAACGGGAAAGTAAGACAACAAATCCAAACTTGAACCTTATGCAGCCTCCAGAAAAGTACAGAAATTGTCCAGATTGCAGTTTTTTAGAATTAAGTTCCCACAACAGAAAAGGTTGCATTGCAGACTATGTATTTCACATTGTGCCATGAAATCTGTTTACCCACCACCACATTAAGAGAACCTTTCCACTTCTTCATAAAAAGCCTATAAACTCCAGAATGATGTTTTCTGTGTTTTTGTTGACATGTTAAATCGCTGCAGCCAGTGTGTGCAGACATAAATACCACAAGCAGGAGATGCCACAGCTTTGACAAAGCTGCAGTCATTGGCCCTTTGGGACCGAGAATGGGTTTGATTAATCAAAAACAGCTACACATATAGAGTCACGTGTTAATTCTGGCATACAGTATTGTCTCGTTCAGCATCCTTTAAAACACTCATTTATTAAAGGAGAAGTCCACTTTTTTGCAAGTGGGGCCTTAATTGTGATGTAAACTGAAGTGTACTGGACGCCTATGGTACTTTTTGGAGATTTGGATCCTTCCCTGAGATATTTGTTTCAAACGCCAAACACCAAAACGCCATACATGGAACAGTATTGGGCGTGCGTTTGCAATCCTAAATCAGTTAAAAATCAGCTATTTTTTAAAATGTCTGTGTAAATACCGCAGTATTCATTCCGTCCCAGTGCCTTTTGGAATTTTTACGCTCCTGGGCTGAGATTAAAACACTATTTTTTACAGGGTCGGGGGCGTGACGTCACATCCGCACGCAGCCAGTCATTAGCAACCTCACTTTGTTTACTACAGCGGGCGTTCAGAAGAAAGCACTGGGAAGCTAACGGAGGCTAACTTTTCAACAACATGGCAGAAGAATTGGAATCGGAATTGGAAATAGAAGAAGACTT
>JAVQJG010032788.1:0-17010 GCA_036024015.1 Craterocephalus amniculus
GCAGGCCCGGAGCAGCCGCCCCGACCCGGGAACGCCGCCAACCCCCTCAGGGACCCGCCACCAGCCCAGAGGGCACCTTCCTCTCTCCGAGCGGGAGGGGGGCGAGGTGCAGAAAGGCAAGCCCAGGCCCATGCCCCCACGACCAGCCAGGGCGCCCCCCCGGAGGCCACCTCCTACCACAAACACACACACACATACACACACATACACCTCTGCACATTCATACACACGCTCCTAAGCACACACACACCTCCACAGCCGCACCTCTACATACACACGCACACCCACACAAACACACACACACACACACACACACCTCCGTCACGCTTCCACACCTCCACACACACACACACACACACACACACACACGCACACACAGAGGTTCCGGGGCCGCAGTCAGACACCAGGGTGCCGGCCAACCAGCCGACGGCATGGCACACCCGGACAGGTCCAAAACCTCCCCAGCAGCGGCAGACCCCCCACCCCCAGGAGCGGGGGGAGCCCCTGCACCCCAGAGCCCGGAGACCCCACCCGGACCACCTCAGAGCCGACCGGCCATCCGGCCAGGGCCAATGGCCACCGACCAAGGCGCCCCGGCAGCCACCCCCCACCGCCACAAGGCAGCCCCAACCTGAGGCCCACCCAGGGCCGCCCTCCCAGATCGGGACCCCCAGCCGACCCAGCAGCAGAGCAGCCGAGATCCCCACCCAGGGGACAACCGGAGACCCGACGCCACCAGGGACCCCCCCCTACATCCGCCCCCATCCCCGCGAAGCTGCGGTCCTCCACCTACATTAAGTGATGGAGCCAATAAAGATATTTATAGTATTACTCTAGCTCGTGGATCCATCCTACCTTGGACCGATGCTTCAGGCTGCTGCTGGTGTAATGGTGTGGAGGATATTTTCATGTCTCACTTGTTACAGCAGGTACCTGCTGTAACCTGCATAGCCTACCTTAGTATCACTGCTGGCCATGTCCATCCCTTTGTCAGCACAGTGGAGCATCTTCTGGGATGATGCTCCATGTCACAAAGCTCAGATCCATGAGTCCAATGACCTCCACATCCACCACATCTCAGTCTAATATTCCATCTTTGGGATGTGGTGGAACGGGAGATTCTCATCATTGATGCAGCAACTGTGTGATGCTGTCATGTCAATATGGAGCAGAACCTCAGAGGAAGGTTTCCATCATCTGGTTGGATCATCACACCAAGAATGAAGCAGCTCTGGAGAACAAAGGGGGTCTACCAGGTACTTGAGGATGGACCTAATAAGGAGTGTATCACAACCTGCTCCTAACCCAGAAACAAACTGGATGAAATAAATTTGAGGATGACGTGTTTGGAAATGAGTGTTAACAAAGATAACTGCTGGATGTTGCATGGTTACATACATGTATGAGCCGTGTAGGAGCAAAGGTTAGGGGAGGGGCTCGTTTCCATCATGGTTTTGATCCAGTCATGAGTTCCACCTGAACAGAGCGTGCAAACGGACCAACTTAGTTGTCTTATACCTCTCACCCAGCCTTTCTTTAGATACTTAATCACCCCCAGAAGGATTGTTCCTCCTTTGGCTAACCGGCCTGTCAGCAGTGCATGATCCCTGGTAAACCGTACTTATCAAAGTAAATACTTGATCCGGACCAGGCCGGCTGCTAAACATGAAGCTCTAAGAAGCGGCTCAGAGTATTGTGATTACAGACTTAATAGAGGATAGTCATCTTAGTTGGATGTGTGTCACTGCCCTCTGAATCCTCCCTTAACCCAGACCGGCTTGACCTTCTAGGTAAAGGCACCTTGGGTCAGATGTTTTCACCAGTTTTATAACAGCTTATTTATAATTTTCTAATGAAGTAACACCTCTCACTATTTATTTAAAAAGTTGTATTTAATGTAGCTCATAAGGAACAATGGAAAGATGTATAAAGAGCTATTAATGAACTAGTAATTTATGTAAAACAAACTTAAATGTAAATCTTTTTATTCATAAAATAATTGAAGAAGTTTTCCTCTCAGACAGGAGAAAAGGTTCAATGGTACCAGCTCAGTCATGGGATTTCAATTTGTTTATGTCAGAGATCATATCTAACTTGTTGAATAGTATTTTGTCTGAGATTATTCAATACTTTTTAATGGAGGTTATGATATAAGGGAGAAGGAAATGCTAAATCATGATAAAGCATATTTCATGGATTTTACTGTAGTAATAAATAGAAATAATGAATAAATAAATAGTAATAAATAATGTGACGCACCTTGAATTATCTTTAACATGAAATGTGCTCTACAAAAAATTTTTCTTGCCTAATAAAGGTTCTACTGTAACTCGGAAATTTTATTGGATATAGAAAATTTGAAACTGAGTATTACAAATTAAGTTCTGAGTTTTGTTGTTGATGAAAATAGATAATGGAAGTCACATATTAATGGTATAAAATAAAAATAGCAAAATTAGTACATAAAGTACAAAAATGATTCACTGGAAAATAAAGCTCTGTTCTGGTATCTAGTTATTTTATTGTTCCATATCTGACTTACTGTGTTGGAATATGTGAAACTACATGTTAAATACACATTAATCCAGTTTGCATGAATAAACAAAGCATAACAATCATTAAAGCATCAGATATAGATCCATTATTTACTAAATTAGTTATTAATAATTAATGAGAGTTAATTACAGTGCTCTACTTGTAATGTTTACTAATTAATATTCAAAACATACAAACCATTGTTATTCAAAAGGATGTCAGATATTTATAAAACTGAAAAGTGATGTTTCTGTGTACTGAGTCAGTTTATGAAACAATCTGGTTAAAGAAACTAAATAAACTCTATAGTGCTATATTAAGAAAACATATTGGAAAAAGATAAATAGTTTTCTGTGGGGATGTGTACATAATAAAGAGTAAAACATAAATATCTTTTGAAAATCAGCAGGATGTTAGGCTGTAGTTGTTTTTAGTTCAGCTTTATTATGTTTGTTTAATTAATGATTGTATCACAGGGGAAGTCGTATAAGATGTTTCTTCTTTCCATGCAAGTGATTTAAATTCAGGTTTGGATTGACTGATTTTGTTTGGTAAAGAATGAAATACTGTACATTTACAAATGAATAAAAGATCAATGTCTGATGCAGACGTGTGAATGAATTAACGTAATTTCATAAAAAAAACAAATTAACACACCAAGACAGCTTATTAAAGGTATATTTTTCCATATATTTTAATCCTGATTCAGTAAAAGTGCTGTCATATTGTGAGATTCTGAAACAAATGTTGACCAGACCCTTGTCTGACATAACACATTTCAACCAGTAGAGGGTATAGGCACTCCAAGACGTGCTCCTCCAACTCCCAGACCTCATGATATCACAGCTTATAGACTGCAGTTCAAGTACAGGATGCAGTGTGTGTGTGGTGTATATATATGTTTTTTTTCTTCTGTATTCAGGTGTTTATTTCAAATTTGTTACTGGTGGTTTTTTTTTTTTTTGTTACAACCCCAACTCAAGAGCCGCAGCAAAAACGGAGGACACAGCGACTGCCATGGTAACCCTTAGACGGGTATTTATTTAAAAACATTAGAGGAAACATTCCCCCGTCTGGGGCAAAGGATCACAACTGCAGCCCAGGCGAGGTGTCATGGCAAGCATCAGGAGTAAAAGGGAACGAGAGGCCCTGGCGGAAACCACCTCTATAGCATCCGGGTCAGATTCACCTGATGTGGATGCACCTGATAATTAAACAGGGCTGTCACATTTTTAAAGCTAAATTATAATCTTTTAAATGCAACTTTGATCTGTTTTTTCTTTTCTTTCTGTTTAATAGTGGCATGCACTTTGAATGGAGCCACTAATCCCAGATGAATTCGGTTGGGGGGGGGTGAAGGCCTGGTCTTTGTGTCATGGTGCTTGTCCAGACTGCCAGACATCAAATAGGCTCCAGCCAGAGGTGAAAGAGGGTTTAGTGAGTTAAAGGAAATAATTAGAAGTCCAAAGTGTGCTTCTCACTGCTTACTAACCCGATGGTGAGGCCAGCATGTTATTCAGAAACATTCTTCTCATTGCTGTTTGTCATGAAGTTTCTCCTTCTGTTTTAGCATGTAGCCTCCTAGCCCCAATGTTCTCCTTGTTTCTAAAAAACTAAAAAAAAAAAAAAAAAAAAGAAAGACCAGAGGAAAGAACATTTTATTTGCCTATTAAGGTCCTATATTACAATATTTGGGATAGATTTCAAGTGATCTTTGAGGCTTCCTGGGTTAATTATGTCTAAGGCCCTGTTTAAACCACAGCACTTAGAAGTAATACAAAAGTTTGGTTGCGTTCTTGTCTTTTGTCATGTTTGTGCTGTTGTATCTTGTGTTTTGCAGTCCTATAAGGTTACAACACGCACCTTGATGCATCTTGCAAAGTTTCTCTGCCCACTAGAGGCCTGGCATGCACATGTGTTTCACATCCTGTTTGTGATGACCTGAATTTTGTGGATTTCCCCTGCTCGGAAAATAGTTTTCATTGTTTTTGTTTGACCCTGCGATAGACTAATAACTAATGTTTCTGCTACCTGAAGCCAAACTGGGAGCCTGGTTCCACAGAGAGGGGATTGATGACTGGTGGAAAAATTAGATGATTTAATTTTTTCTCGCTCTGGTTCAGTACAGTTACTCTTGTCTTAATTTTTCTCGGCAGTATCCCTGCTTTGCTAGCAGGACCATTAATCACCACCACTTATGTGAAGCTGTGGTATGGCAGATGTAATATACTTGTATGTGTGCTAATGACATCATACTTATCTTTTGCAAACAATCTTCTTAGTTATTGCACCGTATAAGATTACAGACTTCTGCAAGTGCTGCTAATGACTGCATCCCTTAGAGCTCAACATTAAGAACAAAAGTAATTTTTCTACAGATCCTTACTTCAGGTTATTAAACATCTGCACATTTACACTCACGCGTGTTGTAAATTGTTTGCAGGAACTGAAGCTTTACTTATAAAGTCATAATCCAATTACAATCCTATTAAATGAACCTGGACCTTTTAGGGAGACCTGTTAGGACAGTGTTACAGTTTTCTAGTCTACTAAAGACAAATGCATGGACAAGTTTTTCGAAATCCTATGGATACATCAGTCCTTCAATCCTCAATACGTTCTTCAAATGATAAGAGGCTGACTTCACAACAGTCTTAATGTGACTACTGAAGTGTAGGTCTGAGTCAGGGACTACTGTACACCCAGGTTTCTGGCTCTGCTGGTGGTTGTTTTGTTGGTTGTGTTGTTTTCTTTTTTATAATTTTAGTGAGTGGGAGCATGTAGGTGTTGAACAGCAGTGGGAACTACACAGGTTTTTAGTTGGCTCAGATTTTTAGACATAAAGTAGGTCCTGTCTTTGATAGAGCTAATCCAATGATCAAAAGGTTAGTGGTTCAAATCCTGGTCCCCAGTTGACTGTTGTTGCGTTCTTGGGTAAGACAGTTAACTCTCCTTGCCTCCAGTGTCTTGCCTCCACACATTGTCCACTTTCATGGGTTCTCTCATTCCCTTGCTGGATCAGGCCAAAATGATCAAGAACAGAAAACAATTCTATGGCCATTCTGTCCTGAACTTTATCAGTGTGAATGTTAAAATCCCCAGATGTACAATCAAAGTCAACGCAGATTATTGACAGTAGTTGATCAAAGTCTTCAAAAAAGCTTGGACAGTGTTTAGGTGGCCAATGCATGTTAATGGGAAGTAGAATGTCGTACACGATCAGGAGAATTCATCTGGAGAGCTACATATTTGAATGAAGGAGGGTTTTTGCAAGACATCTGTTTACATTGGAAAGAGTCATTAAACAAAACAGCCACTCCTCCACTTCTCTTACATAAATTAGCTTCACTTACAGAGCTAAAGTTTGGAGGAGTCACTTCAATCAGAATAACCAATATTTTCTCTGTCCAACCAGGTTCTGTTAAAAACAGGAAATCAAGTTTGTACTTTGTGGTAAAATAATTGATTGCGAATGTTTTTCCTGTTAAAGATCTGACATTTCGTAAAGCTAGCTTCAGTGTGGCCAAAGCAGAGCAGGTTCATTAGAAATGAGCACAAGATTTGATTAATTTACAAAATATGTTGGGAGAAGCTTGTTTCTCAAACTCAACAGACTATTATTATCATTATCTATTAAGACAGGAATAGAGCTCCGGATGTTGATGTCACACATGCTGGTCACGTGACGAGAAACGATAGGGGTAGCCATTTTGGCAGTCATCGCATCGATAGTTTGGCAGACTGTCGCGGTGAAGGAGGATCATAAACAACTGTTGTGCACCAGTTTGCCAAAATAGAGGTTGACGTTACACACCACAGCACAGCCATGTTGGTAGAAAACGGCGCTGTTCAAACTGCTGCAAGTGTAAAGGATTTTATGTAGAACACCGGCAATACTTTTGGTTCTACGCTCGGTTACACATGAGTCGCTGCTGCAGCTGATAGTGTCAAATAAAAAGAACAGTACAAGCAAAAGGAAGAGTGATTACAGATTTCCCAAAGATCGAAACTTAGACAGCGATGGATGACTGTCATCAGATGCAGCAATAATAAGAAAACGGAGCGGTGGGACCCACAGGCAACGGATTATAGACTACTTTATATCAGGTACAGAATCCCACGTCTGGAAAGTCACAGCCATTAATTGATTTTTAAAAAATGCTGATTGATAACCGTGTGCACGGAGTGATTTTTAACTGTGTTTTCTGTTTGCAATCAGTACAGCAGAGATTATTCAGACATGTCAGCTGAGAGTTTATAGATAACCAGTTTGGGTTAGAGGGAGTTATTTTAACATCAGCTGCTGCTGATGCATATTTTTTATATTTTATTTGTCTGATATTGATGCATTAAAACACAGAACCTAGGTCAGATGTGACAACAGAACTCACCTAGCAGATTCGGGCCATTGAGTCTAGACTCAGCAGCACGGCTTTTTCCCCTTCTCTCTTTCATTTTTAGACTGCCGCCACTTGCCAAGTGCTCAGTTGCATCCAACATTCCCTAAACTTTCTATCCTTTTTATTTTACATGCTTTTATGAAGATTATTAAAGGATGACCGACTTTCACTGAACACATTAGACCAGCTATAATGGCGTGAAATGGTAAGGGGCTTCCCGTTGCTCACACAGCAACGAGTAAACACACCATATCACAGCTCAATCCTTCACTGGAAGACTCTATTTATATATTTAACAAAAATGTTTTTGAATGTCTCCTCTGCTGATTGTTTTTGTGTTTTTCTAATTAACAATGTTTTGGTCTAATAATAAAACACAAGGCAATCTCTGCCTTCTTTTTCCTCACATGTCTAATCCAGAAACTTTTTGCACTAACGATTTCGTTTTTGAAGATGCTTTCATCTAAAGCCATTTAGAAAACTGGTATCTTGTTTTATCCAGTGGATTCAGCATTGGTCCGTGAAGGTGCCACCCAGCTGCATGTTTAATCAAACAGTTTAATGTCTCTCCACCAGAGCTTTGAACCCACATCGTGCCCTCTTGGCCCGGTCCTCAAACCTCCCACTCCTCTGAGCAGTACCCACTGTACATAATCCATCTGAGTGTTGTGTTCTTCTGGCCCCCAGTGCACAATTAATCATTTTTATGAAGGAGTCTAACAAAAACAACTTGAAACAACTCAGCATGTTGATTATCTCTTACTCAGCTAACACCAGTATCCCCCTGCTTCTGTGGCACATGGGTAGTAATTTTGTGGGGAGCTAACGCTCAAACACTCAGACTGTCCTCTTTGCGTGGCAGATCTTTTTGCATTTGGATCAAATCAGAATTATGCACTAATTGACTATTTACAGGGCTCCAGAAAAGCCCTAATGGACTTGATATTAAATCCCCCTTTAGATATTTAAAGTGTCTTTTTGGAGTTGCCTTTTTCTTTTTTACAAGAAGGGCAATTTAAGCCCATCAGTGTGTCAGAATGGACTGGCCAAGCCCAGGCGGCTGTTAGGTGGGATTAAGGGACGACAGTGGGAATGGGCAGTGCGACGCAGGCGAGAGGGGAGCAGCCAGATCTCCGCTCAATGACTTCCAGATGGACTTTAATGCCCAGGTTCTCTGAGTGGAGATACATACACAACATGGTTAACTTGTGCTCCATAAGGGGCTTAAAGGTGACTTCTTTATAATGAGATTGACTGGGGTTTTATGTGGAAAGTCAGATAACATAAATTTCAATATGCCTTTGCTGCCCTTTAATGCACCATTAAAGCTTTTGACTAAAAACGTGGACTGTTAAACCAAAGTCAGGGACCTTTGGTGTAAACTTCACTTGCTTTGCCTTTAATGTCAGCAGTACCTCACTTCAACAATGTGGATTTTGGAGCAACATTTGAGCACTTAAAACTGTTATTAATGCTTGTATAATTGATAGATTATGAAGGGAAAATATCAATCTTTGTTTTGTGTTGTTTACAGATCTGGTTGGCCCCTGCAGGAGTCCACTTCTGCTCTCTCATTCAATTAAAAAGATGAAGTCTGAAACAGGAGAGGAAAAAGGATATTTCGTCTGGTTTTCAGTTTTATGGATAATAACGTTTACATGAAAGGAATTGATTTTAAAAGTCTTGTATAAGTAGGTATTAATATTGTTTTTTCAAAAATTGTATGCATTGTTAATTTAGCTGATGTGAAACGCAATCAAACATGTATTTCAAGAGTACAAACATTTGAAGAGAAATTAAATTCTATTTCTAAGAATTGTTGCTTTTTTTCCTTTTGTCTTCATATCACCTTTTTTAAAAATATCCCATATTTTCTTCAAAAAGTGTGATAACCTTTTCTTTTAATTCCATGTCAATACATTTATGTGTATGATGTAAAATTATACAGAAAGATACAAAATTAAATCAGCTTTATGTTAACTGAATTTCATTTCACTTCTCCAGACATTTATAAAAAGACAGCCGTTCAATTTTTAATGCCACATTATTCAGAATAAGTCGAAAAATAAAAACTTTAATTTAATAAAACAAACACTGAAGCTTTTTCTGCTCCTTGAGCATCATGATTATTAGGCAGCATTTCAGGATAAACACCCAGGCAGGATGTCCAATTGGTGCCCACAAGAGTTAAATGTGGGTACTGAGTGGGCATGGGCTTGAACTGGGCATATTCCTCAGGTCCCATGTGGTTTCAGTTACATGAAGCCCTCATAAACTGGGTATGCGAATCCCATGATGGATGTAAATGGGCATAAACAGGGCAAATTTAAACATGACTTCTCAGACAAAAGGTGGGCCCCAGCTGAAGCCAAGTCAGAACCAATGCTTGAAACCCATACAGGCAAAAACAGCTGAGAAAATATCGGAGGAAGAGGGCACAGAGAAAATAATGATGCCAGTGGAAGCTTTAAAAAGAAGGATCTAGATTTAAAGAAATAACTGTTTCAAACCAGAGGTGGAGAAAGTACAGAAAAATTGTAATTGGGTAAAAGTCTCTTTTCTTTGCTTAAATAATTACCTTGTTTGCAAGGCGAATGAGATATGGCCTTTTCTTTTGCTGTACTGGAATTTAATGTCTCAGTTTGACAATCCTCAGCCACTTCCAGCCATCGTCAGTAAGAATTCTACCGGCGCAAGCGTGTGCAGGCGTGCAAGGACGTAACTAAGTAAAAATATCTTTACTTAAATTCTACTGAAGTTAAAGTTAAATTAGCCAAACCATTTAAAAGTAAAATTACTTATTTCAAAAACTACTTAGAACATTTTGAATATCTCAAAAAAACTTATTAATTACACTAACTTTAGGACATGTAATTGATTACTTTCCACCCTTGATAAAAACTAAACAAAATTCAAGACCATGATCCTCAGCTGGAAAAGACTGGAGTGTCTCTTCCAGGTTGGAATTCTCCCCCAATGATCTCAGGTTCTTGTTCAGGAGTGTTGGAAGGATGGAGTAGGAGATCTAAAGGAGGATGACTTCAGCGTCAGCAGTGATGAGGACTCAGTCTGTCCTGATGGAGAAGGAGCTGAGCTGAAAGTAGAAGCTCTCGGTTTTGTGCTTGATCTATGTTCCTACCCTCATCCGCTGTAGGTAGTGGAGACATACTGGTGGGACCCTGGTTCTTAGCTGTGAATGCCTTAGAAAGTCAAAGCTTCTCTGTACCGCTGCTCCCGCCTCAACCCATCCTAATATAAGCTGATTGGTGGGTGGATGGATGGATTACAACTAAGGCGGTTGTCTAATATAAAATATAAGGCAAAAATCTGTAAAAGCAAACACTTAAGGTTGGTTTCCAACTTTTATGTATGTTTATTACAAAAAGACTATAAATACTATATGGATTATAAAGGAGAGCAATCAGTGTTCATTCATAATAACAGTTGTCAAGTATTACCCATCTGAGCAATGAAATGCTGGCTTATAATGAAGAATGTGGTTGTAGTGATCTAGAAAATAAAAATGAGCTACCTGATAAAATATGCCTATGCAGGCAGATAATTATGGCTGTGTTTTCTCACCTTTCTGGTGCACAATGATGCACAAACATTTATCCCCCATATGTTAACAGCTTCATCAGTGTTAGGTTTGTACATCTGTTATCAGATTTCAACTTCATTAAACTTCATGAAGTCAAATCAAACTAATGAAAAGACACATTTTGGCCAACATGTTAACTGAAGATGTGCTGTGTTCACTTGTACTCGGGCATTTGAGGTTTTTTGAAGTTGAGATAAGTTTACACGGGCTAATTTTAAGAATTAATTTGTCTATACACCCCAGCCCCCACCCTTGGTTATCATGAAAATATTGTGGTGCAAAGTTGTAGTTTTTATGCTGTATAAACCATCAGAATAATGATAAGAGTGCCTCCGGCCCTTCTAAGCTTCTGTGAAGACGCACTATCTGAATCTCAGTCTGTCTTTCCAAGTAATTTGATTTAAAATAACATTAAATATCTGGAGCAGATGCAGAGCTCTATGATTGGCACCTCATGTGTTTTTTTTCTTTAGGTTTGTATGTGCACAAAAAAAAGTTTGCTAATCTTTGGATGCAGATTGTCAAGATGTATTTATTACATCAATAAAAAAAGCTGTGCCTGTCGCCAGAAAGGAATGTCAACATCAGATAAGTCTTTGAAACCAACTGTCTAATTCTAACATTTTTCAAACTTGCTTTCTGTAACATCTCCACTTTTTGGTTGAGTTAGTCAGAGGGCTGAAACACCCCAGCTGAGATCTGTTAGTTTCTGCTGTACAAACACTATTACACTCAGTTTACTTTTGATTTCTGTTGGGTTTTTTGTGTCTGATAATTTCAATTTGCTTCCTTTTCTGGTTATAAAAACATTACAGATTTTTTTTCCCCCTCAGGTCTTACAATCAGTTTCAGCTCATTTACAAATCAAAACTATTAAATATGTAATTTTAGAAAATTATTTTAATCTTTTAAGTACTTGTTTGATGATGTCACTGTTTTTATGAAAAAAAAACCCTAGAGAAAATAAGTTATTTTATTTAGAATAGATACTGTGATGCTTGGGATTCTATTTATATTCTTACATATATTTACGAACATATGACTAATTATGATCCATTATCAAACTTTATTGATTAATACATTTCACACTTTTTTCTCAACTCACTTAATCAACTTCAGTCCAACTACCTGATACATGCTATATATGTATATTATCATAACCCTTTAAATACAAATTTATTTAAATTATGTTTCTGTTTTCATTCATAAAAAGCGCCTAAAAATGAGTTATTTTCCATTTTAAACATTTTTTACGTATAGATCTTCAATGTACTAAAATTTAGGAGAAACATTTACTCTGATATTTAACTTAATTTAAATTACAACAATTAGAATAATCACATATTTGGCCGTTTAGACTGAGAGTGAAGTTTACAACCATTGCAGCCAGAAATTAATCAAAAAATTACCTGAAAGCACGAAGGAGTCCCTCCTAACAGGAGTTAAGGGTTCTTTTTCTCTCCTTAAATAAAGGTTAAATTAAAAAAAAACTATAGAAATTCTGAGAAAACTGCAATTTCATCATGTTGTAAATGTCATGTAGTAAATATGGCAACTTGTCAGAGGCATGACCATGTTTATTCATCATGTGTGCAAAAATATTCAATATATTCAAAAATCTCCAATTTATATGCAACAAAGGGACAAAGCATCATTGTGTAAGGGATCACAAACACATAATACAAATATTCAGACTCTGCTTCACCCTGTCATCCTCCTCCTCACTCCTTCACCCACCCTGCTGTTCAGGCTGTTTTGCTTTTGCAGTCCTTGGAGGATTTTGTCATTTGGAAGCAGGATTTAAGTGCATCTCGTTTCCCTTTAGCTAACGTGGCTTAACAAAAGATTTTTAAACTCCCATCTGGTTCTGCTTGAGAGTTCTTTGTTGTTCTTTCCCCTGAATCCTGTTCTGAGATGTGAGTTTGAGGTGAATCTGTGGCTCAGTTTTACTCTCACATCATGTTTTCTGTTATAATAATGTTTTCTCTCTGTGTTTGTTCGAAGATTAAGACAATGAGTCTTGGAAAGTAAAATTGTGTCTATTGTAGGACTACTTATAAAAATGTAAATCTCATTTTGGCAGTTTTGTAAGTAATCAAGACTAAATGGTGTTCTTACTGCTGTTTTCTCTTTTAAGGGCTATTATCTATGTTTGTTATTGTCAACAAATCCTTTAATCCTTAAGTCCTTGATCTGACTCATTAATGGCTTTCTTATCAAGCAGCCACACCATTACCAGAAACAATCCACCAAATGTGTTCATTTTAGTCTGTCAGGCCTTTTGAAATAGGCTTAATATAAGTTTAAAACACATGTAGTGTTAATGTTTGGATCTCAAGCCCCTGAACTCATCACTCCCGATAATGAAGCTTCCAGCTCGGCACAGACACAGGGAGATTATGATAATTACAGACTACTTCCAAAAGTCTCTAAAATGTTCTGTGATTGGTCCAGATCACAATATGTACTGCTGGCACTTAATAATCTCATTTCGTTCACTGTGACACTGGAAATAACAACAGCAAGAAGAACCAGACAGATTGATGGTATCAGGATAGAATTCAAGAGTTGAACTGAACTGACAATAAGAGAAGAAATTATAATTCTGTAAATATGATAAACCTTTATTCCTTTTTTCCCAGGAAAGTTGCATCCAGGTGGCTTTCTTAGATCAGTGGCGGAGCTAGACTTATATTTATTGGGTGGCCGGGGGGGGACTTTATTATTTAATTGCCCTCTTAATAAAGCATTTTTTATTTCATTTATTCATTCATTTCATTTCACTTGGGTAGGGTCATACAGTAATATTAGGAATGAGTGTGTTCCTCTCTTACACTGCTGTGATAACTGTGGGCATATTAGAGAGACGAGAGAAATAAAACATCTTTATGTTAATAATGTGAACAGCAACAGGTTCAGAAAGCTCCATAGAAAGGTTAGCTGGTGGTTTTGGGTGCAGTATGTGGAGCTGGATGTGGTTGTAGCGGATCAGTTCTGGTTTATTGTCTGGTCGTGGTGGACTGGATCCTCATGTGGCTACCTGCTGATGCTGGTACTACGGTCTCTTCCCAGTTTATCTCTGTCCTTCCACTTCACTAAAAAGCCAGAAACAGCTTCCTCTCTCTTCATTCTATCTTCCTCTACTAATCAGACTGGTTCCAGGACATATGTCTCCACATTACCATGCTGTAGCTACTTTAAAACCTGCTAGCAGCCTAGCTCGCTCGATGTTTTGATGAAACTGGATAATGTAGCACTAGCTTAGTCAGCACCATGCTAATCTTTGAGCATCTTTATAGTTTATTTTCAGTTCCAATGTGAAAATCTTAATGAACTGAATTAATTTGCAGTCCCTTAAAGGAACTATACGTGATATAATGTCCGGCTAGCTTAGTTAGCGGTAGCGGATAGTTTTTTTTAGCTTTTGGGTGACGCTCTTTCTCGGCTAAGGGGTTTAACTTTCGTAACTTTATTCCAGATCACTTGGAGAACGCTACTGACTTACTGACTGATCGGAATCTGGACGTTCCGAAAATTAACCTGGCAGAGAAAGAGCGTCACGCCAAACTAGCCGCTCTCGCTAACTAAACTAGCTGGCGTGAAATCGGGTATAGCTCCTTCAAGACACACACTGAAAAATATGCTTTCTTCACATTAGCTTAAAACTAATCTAGTGCTAGCATTGAGCTTGGGCACTGCTATGTAGCTTCATGTTAACATCAGATTAATAGTCTTACACAACATTAGTAGTTGTACTTTCGCAGGGACTAAATTTCCTCTAGAAATGTACAGACATATGACAATATTTTGAAAGGATGAAATATTAGGAAACGATTTCAAAATTAGCTTCAAACTGGAGATACTGATGATCCATGCAGGTTTTTTTTTTTTTCTCTGGCTTCCTCATCCAGGGATCTGTCATTAAATTGAAATGGCACCTGGGGTGTCCAATCAGATTTCAAAGGTGGCAACAAAGGTACGACCCCTCTAGCTCCGCCCCTGTCATTTTCCTTTACTAACTTTACCTTGACCTCGTGCTTATTGTTGACCTCATTTCCTCTCATTTGTTTAGCTTCCTCCTCCTTTTGACATTCAAGTACTAATAAAAGCCACATTTTATATTGAAGAGTTAGAAAAACCACCTCACTGCATCTGATGACATAAATATACACGAAGATGTGGCCGGTAACCATTCGCCTCATGCGTTGGGAGAAAAATTTAACAACATTTTTTTGCATACCAACATCCAGAGCCCTCACTGGAGTCTTAAAAGCCTTGAATAATGTCAGATCTGTAAGTTGGACAAAACTATTTCCTCCCAGATTAGCTGGCAGTCCAGTGATTCCCTGTACTACCCAGTCCCACTTGGTACTGGTAAGATGAATCCCGTATGGGTATAGTGCCTTGCGTGGGATAGGCTGACCCCGGCTTCTTGTGGTAGGGCGATGGATGGCCTGAACGAATTCTGGAGGCGGAGACAGCTGAAGAACCAGATGTAGAGGAGGGTGATGGTGGTACGATCGGCAGGTTCCTCTGGACCACGGCTGAGTTATAGACCCCCAGGTCAGCCTGTGGTCGTGACACCATCGTTGATGTGGGGTGTGGTACCACAGGGGTGACGGCAGCAGAGCTGGTGAAGTGAGCGGTGAAGGGCTGGTAGGGAACGCCGTCGACGCTGTAACGAGGAAAGGGCTGCATCGTCGCCCACATGTTGCAGTTTACTGAAGGAGAGTTTGTCAGATCGTCAGTGTCCGCTGCCCCTGAACCGGACTCGGCCTCCATGCTACCATACATGCACGCCTCTCTGGAAGTGATGGCCTCAGTGCAGTATGGATGAGACAGTAGAGGCGACTCGTAAGACGGAGGTGACCGAAAGTAATGCTCCTCTGACATCATAGACGATGTTTCCAGATATGGCCGCTTACATCCAAGCTCCAAGTGTCGAGGATTATCTGCAGAAGGATATAATCAATACTTTTATTGAAGGAACAGCAAACACAAGGAAACAGTTCATGTCCAAACGGTAACTAGTGACGTACCTCTGTGTTTGAAGCAGTGATACATGAGGCTGGGGTCTCTGCTCTGAGGGAAGTGGTTCGACATGGGATCTTGGGTTTCAGAGTTGGACAAAGGCACCCCGGTCTCATACTGAAAGGACGACAACACTTGAGGGTGCCCCGTTAAAACTCCTGCACGAAGTTTCCCAGCTAGGTGACTGTGTGAGGAAATGATCCGCTGGCGAACCATGGTCTTTGAAATGACCGGATATTCTTTTCTGTGCAGAAACAGACTCTGTTACCACAAACAGGTAGAATTTTTAGATCTTTACAGACATACCTGTTATACATTCATAAGCTACTTTATCAGGTCCACCTGTTCAACTTCCTGTTAACACAAACATCCAAACAGCCAAACACAGGGAACTCAATGCATCTGTTCATATAGGCGTGGTAAAGACAACTTGCTGAAGTTCAAACTGAGCATCAGAGTGAGGAAGAAAGGGGATTTAAGCCCTGTTTCCACCAAGAGTTCCAGTTCAGAACAGGAGAGGTCAGTATGCATTTTTTCAAACACCTGGGAAGAAAAACAAAAATCGGTCAAAAACTAGGAAAGGTACCAGAATTTCCTACTTTTCTGGGACTCTTCCACCCTAGTCCCAGTCTTACTGATTTGACCCAAAAGGGTGGCGCTTCACTCACTGCAGTCTGTTGATTGGTCAAAAGAATCAATACTTCTTGTGTGATTCTGCAATTTCAATAAAGCAGGGACAGCTCTATGTTTAAATAAACTGTGGATTTATTGTTGTTTAAAACCAGAAAATGAGAAAAAGACCAATGTTGTCACAATTCTTCTCCTTTGTTTCTGGGTTATGTTCTTCATTAGAACTCAGTGAAGGTGTCAGACCTCTCTGTTACGCAAACTGATGCATCTATGACTCTATCACGTAACTACATAAACGTGGCTATGGAAACGCAGCATAGATCATGGTTCACTGAACCAAACAACCTTGTCCCGAGTTATACCCCTTGCTGGAAAAAGGGTTTAAGTGACTTTGAACGAGGCATTGTTGTTGTTTTGAGTATTTACTGGGATTTTCACACACAACCACCACCAGGGTTTACAGAGAGTGATCTGATAAAGACAAAGTAGGCCAGAGGATGATGGAAAGGCAACAGAAAGTCCAATTAGCTGTTGGCTCAATCAAGGTGAGACATTTCCTGGTCTGATGAGTCTCCATTTCAGCTCCTCATTCAGAATCTGCTGGAAAGCACTGTAGCACTGTAGAAATCACTAAAGCCTGGATCCATCCTGCCTTTGGGCCCCTTAGTACCATCATGGCCTGGTTTAGCCAGCACATCCCTTTCTGAGCCCAGTGGAGCATCTTCTGATGCTGCTTCCAGCAGGATGATGCTCCATGTCACACAGCTCAGATCCATGAGTTCACTGGACTCCAACGGCCTCCACAGCCACCAC
>JAVQJG010032790.1:0-20421 GCA_036024015.1 Craterocephalus amniculus
CATTATACACTGTTCAAACCAAACACACTGCTATTGGGGGTCACCATGATTCAGTATTAAAATAACTCACATTTAAATAATATTTATAAATGATATGGGATAAATAATATAAATTATCCAATAAAATATCTTATAAATCCAAAGCATAAATGGGATATTTATCTGGCCCTTCCTCGGCGAGTCAGCATCTGATTTCCCTCGTTCTGAAGGGCTGGATTCATACGCCCTACCCCTTGTTATGTCCACTACACCTACATGGTTCAGAGTACTGGGACATCACTACCGTTCACGGGAACGCGCAAAATGTAGGGGTAGGGCTAAAAAGTAGGGCTAGGGGGTGTGTTGGGACAGGGCCCACGTATCTCGGGATTTTGTTCATGAGTGAGGAAAGGATGGAGAGGGAGATCGATATGTGGATCGGCGCTGCGTCTGCAGTGATGCAGGCTCTGCTTCGGTCCGTTGTGGTGAAGAGGGAGCTGAGAGGGACAGGTAAAATCTCGATTTACCAGTCAATCTACGTTCCTGCCCTAACCTATGGTCACGAGCTCTGGGTAGTGACCGAAGAACCCTGCTTAGGCTGCTGCCCCCGCGACCCGACCCCAGATAAGTGGAAGTCATGATGATGTGGTGCAGTACATTGCTGGATTCAGCACAACGCCATTATTCCAACAAGCTATAATGTATCTTTCTATGACAATCCCTGGCCAAGCTACTTCAAAGTAAATAAGAATTGTTTGCATAGATATTTATTTTTGGCATTTCCGCTTATTTTAGGCAAGTGTTCATGGGTCTCTAAATGTTATACACATCAAGATATCCACATCCACTTTTTTCTAATTCGTAGAGCACCTCCCTGACTACAATTATGCAAAGTTTCAACGCTGTCAGGGCTTACATTATTGATCTCCGTAAGTTTATATGGATGAACTCCCATACTTTCAGGCTATATTTTTGTTCCTTTTTAGGTTTGACATACATAATAATATGTATCTATTTTACAATGTTTGTAGTAAAATATTTAAACTTAAGAATCAATTTCATGTATGGGAGACATTAGAGATTAGGAAAAACATTGTTAGGATTTGTTCTACCTCCGCTAGGGGTATCTCAAAATTTGAGGGGCACTATCACTAGCCTATTTGGCAAAGTCTGTATTTAAAATCTACCTCTGACAATATTTCTATCACTAACAAAATTCCTGTCACCTCTGCCCACCTGCAACACCAGAAGCCATTGGACTCATAAAACCATAAATCATGCACACTCACTGCCCTCGGTGTCCACTGTTAGCAGCACAGCACTCGAATTGCCCTCTCCCACTTGGTTCCTCGCTTGGCAGAAGTAAAATCCATTGTGGGACGCCTCCATAGAAGAAAGAGAAAACACCTGCTCTGATCCCACCTGGATTGGGGGACTAGGCTTGGAAGCATCAATCCAGTACCAGGTATGGACATCTGCTGCAGGTTTAGCAGTGTTGCTGCAGGTCAGATTCACACTGCTGCCTGCTGTCAGGAGTCCTGTGGGACTCACCTCAACAGAAACGTTCAGTGGAGAATCTGCATGAAAAAACACAACCAGGATGATGGCATTCAGTTCATTACTCACTTTGATAATCCTGATCATTTAATATTTTATAGATAATATTTAAGAAGAGTCATAGAGTCAGTCTGAAGGTTGCATTAAATTTTTTTTACAGTTAACTCTCCAACTTTTCAACATCAACATCACCTGATACTTACACCAAACATCCAGAACCACAGGGTCCGACTCATATCCTTCCAGAGTGCATGAATAAGGCCCAGCATCACCTGCATGAGCCTGGAACTTTGTTTTTGGAACTGGAAGTCCGTCTCTGAACCAGGTTATGTTGGGAAGCTGGCAGGATGTCATGCATTCAAGAGTCACATCGTCCCCAGCTTTTACTCTCTGAGGGTGAACTTTGGCATTTAGTTCTGATCAATCAATTAAAGACAAAGAGACGTTTAATTAGAAATATGAAAACAGAAACCTTGACCAGTAAGACTTAAAGTAGAGCCATGTTACCTGTGACAACCAGGTACACTGAGTCTTTACTTCTTCTTCCATACAAATTTCTGTCAAACCAGAAGTAGTAATATCCAGTGTCATCATCCTGCAGGTCGTGAAGCGCCAGGTTACAGTTGTGCTGAAGGTCACCGCGATATTCCGAACGGTTCTCAAATAACGGAAGGAGTGAAAGTTTTCTGCGAATCCAGGTGCCATTGTCTAATTCTCCCTTAGACCAAGAAGTTTCTCTGACTGTTTCTTCATCTGGGTAGTCGTAAAAGCATGTGAACTCCACTGATGATCCCTTCAAAGCGCAGTAATCTGGGTTTTCAAAAGTGATGGACCGATCAGCAGTCGCCCTTCCTGTTTAGAGAATATGAAACATGAATCCAATAAAACTGTCTTCAACATTTAATCGCATTTTAGCAACAACAGCAACACTCACATTCACCATAAGACAGTTTGTGCATAAATAAGACAGATCAACATTTATGGGGAGTCATTCTCTTTAATATTATTATTTTTATTTCTTCATGTGAGGCAGGGATGTTCAGTTCTACCCCTCATGGGGGGTCTGTCTACTATGTTTCCATGTAGATGCTTCTCTGTTTCAAAACACTTGATTTAATAAGACATCAGGTTTGTAACAAAGTTGGCGAACTGCTGGGGAAATCCATTTTATTTGAATCAATGTGCTGGAGCATGAAACAGTTATAATCTACAGAAAAGTTGGCCTCAAGGAGCAGAATTAGACATCCTTCATTTAATGCCCCACCCAAGTGTAAAATTAGAATAAAGCTAAAAAATAAATAGCTAAAGCAAAAAAAAAAAAGCTTTGTGTTTACAAGTTGATCACTTTTTTCTTTCCTCTTTCTGAAATAGTTACCCACTCTGTAAAAATATTTATTTTTGACACATACCAGAGTCCATGTGAATTTGTTCTGAAACGTACAGTATACGAAGAGATATGGCACCAGTGGTTACGATCAAGTGGAATCTTTAACCAAAAAGAGAAGTGTCTGCATGACTAGCAGCATCTTGCGTCCACATGCAAAAGTCTTTTTTTCCTCTTCCTGTTTAAAGCAGACTTTTACTGCAATGGATTCTGTAGCTGAGTTTAGTGGAGTCTATTCAAACAAATGAGGGGTATTAGAAAAGAAAAGAAAAGAATTTGATAAAGAAGATTCTTCTTTTGTATTATTTGCCAAAGTCCTTTTTATCTATTTCATGCATCAGTGCATATATACAGTTGAACAACCGAATCTGCCTTCTTATAGAAATAGTAAAAAAGTGCCATACGAAAAAAAAACAGTGCAACCAAGACACAAACTATAACATTGAAAATAGTAGATAAATGTGAATAAAAACAATAAATATGCAAATGGATTTTGAGAAAACTTACCTGGTTTCAGTAGCAGGAGCAACAGCACTGCAATCATCTTCTCAGCATCTGCACAAAACAGCAAATTTCAAAACAACCTGCGGACCGAGATGTGAAGCTAGTCATACGTGAGTGACAGCAAACAGGTCAGGATGGAGATGACAAAATTAGAGAGCAGGGACAAGCAAATGAGTTTCATGCAAAGATACAGCAAAGAGTGGTACATGGCGGAGGAGTGGAGTTACAGTAGCTCCTCCCAAACACCTAATGACTTACCAGCATATTCTGAGTTTGTGAAAAGTAAGACACGCTTATTTTAGGATGCCATGTTTTATTCTTCTGTCCTTCAAACTCATTTCCTTCCCCTTTTATCTTTTTTTAACACCAATTTGTGTCTTTTCTCCAGGAAACGTTGCAGCGTTTTTCTATTGAAACAGCATAGTTGTTTTAACACATGTAAAGATCTGTTTTCATTTCTATGTTCTTGAACTTGTCATTGAATGATTCGGCACAAAGAACATCTGATAAGATCTTTCTGACAAGATTTTTCTGTAACCATTAGCTTTCTATTGCCAGCCAGAGTTTAATTATTCATTTAGTTTTAGTAAGAACTTCCCAGATACCAAAATTTCATGGTGCTGTAGTGTCATGATTACTCCCAAACCTCTCCTTGAGTCCCCGCAAAAAGTTACCTGTTGTGTTAATTAAAGCTACTTTTGGGAGCACTGGACTTTTTCTCTTGTGCCATCATCAAGTTAAACTTAGTACAAATGTCTCCAAGCTAAATATAAAAATATGTCACTTCCTGACTTAGTTGTTTAATGTGTGACAATGCCTGCAGGCTAAACTTGAGATGATGAACCTGATGAACAGCATAGCTGCCAGTCATCAGAACATTAGCACGGTTATTACTCCTGCATTCATTCCAACAGAGCTGCCGGCTATATTTACAACCTTGTTTTGGAGCAAAAGGCCAAATAAAAGAGGCCGCTTGGGGTCTGATGCTGCTGGGTGATACAACCAGGTAGACAGCTTCAGGTAAAGGCATAAACGCTCTCAGGATGCAGTAAGGAGCCCTGATTTTTTTATTACCAGTCCATCTTTACCTTTCCAATTTTGATGTTCCACAAACAATGATGTATAGCAGGGGCTTGTTCCAGAAATGAGGTTCAGCTAACTCTGATTCTCAAAAGAAACTCCTGGTTAACTTACTTTGAGCCGACCGATTGATCCCAGAGCAGAACAAATCAGGCACATTTTGCATTATAAGGTACAAACAACATACAGATGTATTACAGGAAGTAAAGTTGCCATTAAATTTGGGTAAACATAGTTTTTCAGGCTTTTTCTCAAAGGCACAACTTATTGAAATGCTTGTTTATAATGCTACAATAACCATGCACTAAGCAGAGCCTAAACCTGTTCATATTTAAATCAGCGAGGATGCGTGCTACAGTAGCAACATTTTCTTATCTTTTAACCTGCACTAAAACACAGAGGGTGTGTAGTTTAAAAGGGTTATTCAATGTATGCATTCATGACTCTAGGGTAACTTGTCCTTTAGAAATAAATAACTCATTTTAAAATAGAATATTTTAGAGGAATTTTAATCTTAATGAGAAAAGAGACAGGATGCTGCATGATGAGTGAGGGGTTTTACAGATTCATGTCTGTGTGAGGAAGAGAAAGTAAACAGCTAGAAAAACATTGCATACGATTGTCCACGCAGCTGTATCTGGTTTAGGCCGGGCCTGCTCAACCAGTTTGTTGTTCGCAGAAATCCACCTGGTTAATCAGGAACATGTCCACATTCCTTCAGGTGTTTTGTTCTTATGACCTTCCTTTTTCTCAGAGAAGGAAAGGAAAAAGAAAATTAAAGAGCTAGCACTGTTCAGTCAGCATCCAGTGGGAGAAGGTGTCAAGACGTTTGCAAAGTTAATTTCTTTCATAAACAATATTCATCCTCAGAAGACCGTCATCATAGTCCGAAGATACGGAAGCTGCTTGCAGAACTAACGAAGAATTCCCAGTTTGTTTTGTGGTTAGTGTCGTCCTTTTTTACATTTAACTATGTGGGGCTTGTTATTTTAGTTAACTTGTGAGCATTTAGAGATACAGTTTCACTGTCTAAATACAGCATGATGTTATTTATATAAGTGTTATTAAATAGAATAATTACAGGAAAGTAAATTCTTTGCTTACATTCTAGTTTCATCCAGTTCAACACTTCTGAAAACGTCTGAAAGTATATTTCATTTATTTATTTATATTCATATATTTTTTCACGTAGCTCATAAGGTTACATCTGTAAATCTAAAACATCACCAGCAGTTTGACCCTTTGTGATCCTGCTCTTCCATTTGGTAGAGCAAATTTTCAGTGATCATCATGAATCTTAGTAAAGAATTAATTAAATAAACCTGCCTGAACCGTCTCTACCAAAAGAAATTGGTACCAAAAATTTTGATAATTTCACTGTCATTAACTTTGACCTTAAGTATTTGATCTTTTCTTGTTCAAAAGGAACAGAGAAAATCAAAAAACATGTCTCTCTAGCCTTTTCTTAGTGTGAAAATTAAAGTGTTGTCATTCTGGCCATTTTTGCTCTCTCATGAATATTTCAATTGGTTTTGACAGTTCTGTAATTTAACACAGTCTCAGATCTAACAGAAAACAGAAAAACTATATTCTAATGTTTACAGTGACTTGTGTACTGTTCTGTTTATTGAATTCTTGAAGTATTGTATAAAACGTGAGTTTTCAATCCTTCCAGATTAATCCGTGGACTAAGAAACGCTGTTTGAAGGAGAAGTCGAGAAGAGGAAAAAAGGAGAAATGAGGAAGAAAAGAAAAGTTTCCCATATCTGCTTGCTGCTTCTGGCTGTGCTCCAAATCAGCACACCCTCCTCCGGTAACTAAACCCATGCCTCAGCTTCATGAATGTCGTTGTTGCATTTCCAGCGGTTTCTCAGCCATCTTGCTGTGTCAAGAATACTGTAGCTTTAAAAGAAGCCCAATGAATTGAATTTCTGCAGCAGACGGGAAGTCTCTGGTTCACTGACCGCCATCAGTCAGCTAGTCAATAGGGAAACTTCCTCATTCCTCTGCTGCAAAGAAAAGCTCTCATTAGATGAAAGGCTGCATGTTGAAGTCTCAAAAAGGACTTTTCTTAATGGGATACTGTGTAACCTTTGCTTTAAATTTTTGACCCAAATATCAGACTAATTTGAGAAATAATGGATTATTTCTGGGGTCAGTATAGTGTTTTATTCATGTCAGTGCTCTGAGAGGGCTGCCCTCTTCAGAAACCAGACGTTGTAACTTTGCATGAGTGGATCCATCTCTCATGGGGTCATGTGACCTGCAGTGCTTTGCCCTGCAGCTATAAAACACAGAGGGCTTTATGCTCATTTTTCCTTGAAAATGTATTAAATCTGCAAAATTAAGAAGGGGAACACGGTGCCTGAGGATCCCAGAAAGAAAAAGACATTTGTTTAATTCTGCAATAGTGTGATGTGAAAGTTTTGGCCCCCTAGTGGCCATAAGTTACACAGTATCCCTTCAAGGTTTGCTATTGTGAGCTTATCAGTAATAATCTAGATTTTACTAATACTTACCAAAGTTTTCTGTAGATCTGTGATCTGTGTGTCCAGTCACATTTTCTCGTAGTTTATCTCTGCCATCTCCCACAAAACTAACTCACCCAATCACTGCTCCAGCACAGGACGCCCCGACAAACATCTCCACCACCACCACCACCAGTTCAACACCAAAGCCTGCATCTCTCAGCTACCAAACACGGCCAGAGAGCGTCTCAGTGACTGTGGGAGAGCCTGCGGTGTTTAACTGTGGCGTACCTGGAGCATCTCCCAATCTCACCTTCACCTTCTATGGGAGTCATGGCAACTACAGTCTCACCTGCCCTCATGGCCACATGGAAGATATTCCCCAGGTAGGAGCAGGAAGGAGTGCTGAATCACATTACAGACAAGATGCAGGGGCAAAATTGATCCAGATACAAAACAAAACATGATTCATTATAGTTTATCACAGTTTTGTGTGAATTTCAAGCAGCCTTTTCATTCAGCAGCAGTTAAAACACTGATACTAAATGAAATATTGACTAATGTAATCCCACTGGTGGCATATTTACCGTCATATCTTCCCATCTTACTTAGTTATGTTTTAAAATTAATAATATCTCTGCTGCCCTCTCTGATGAACTAATCGGCACTCCTTGGTCTGGCCTCAGGCTCTCTATGGGAGCTGTGAAATGAAGAACGGACAGTCAATGGCTGTGTGGAGCCTCAAGGGAACTTCTCTCTCAGACAACCGCACAAAAGTCATTTGTCAGCAGTTGGGGAATCACGAGGCGACCGCAGCCATCCTGCATGTTTATGGTGACATATTTTCTGGTTCTGGCTGCTATTTTTACTTTTCCAACATGTAAACAACTAATTTCATCAAAGTCTTTTTGCTCAGTTTGTCTTTTCTTTACTCCTAGATAATGCCGCGAGCTATGCCACGCTCATTGGCTGTTTAATTGGGGGTTTCTTTGGCATCATGTTGGTGTTTGCTCTACTTTACCTCACACTGCAGAGATCTGAGACTCTTCGGCAAGCCATGTGCCTCGGTAAGCCCCGCTTCATTTCACAACAGTAAAATATTACGTTAAAAAATGTAACCTGACAACAAACTAAACAGTTAAAACAAATGCTGTGATATCTTTGTGTTTTTAGTGGGAGATGACACAGAAGATGACTTGGATACAATAGTAACAAAAGACTAAAAGAAGAGTGCAAGAAGACCAAAGGAATAAATGGAAACAACTAGTAAAACCGAAGAGTTGTGTTAATTGAGGGCTGGAGATGATCTTGTTTAAAATGATCCAGATTCAGCCTGATTAGCTTTCACCTTCTAATGTTTAGCTGTTTATATGTAGACAGCAGATATTTCTCAGACAGAGGAAAGTCATTAAAATCCCAGGTGTTGATGAAAGTGTTTTGAAGTGATTTTTCTTAATTCAGAGTTGAAATAAATGTTCAATTTTAACAAAAAATAAACAGCTCAGTTTCATCATTGTGGGTCAAACACTCAATGAGTTTCCTTGATTCGTTTAGAAGGAGCTTTTTTTCATTAAGTGAAAGAATGAGAAGATTGCATGACTAGCTCTGCTCTCGATCGGAATTCCAAACTGAAGCTGGAATTGTTTACTCCAAATAAAACCCAAGTTCATTTTTACAATCTCAATAGTTAACTGCACCGCCACAGTGTCTCCACAAGAGGGAGGCAAGTACCTCAAATAACAAGTAGTTTTATTCCAGAGTAATAACTGATTAAATTAATATCAGGACATGTTGATTTTGTAAATCAGTGTAAATGAGGTGGTAGTTCACTTCATGCAGAATATAAGTCATGTATCATTTGGCTTGGCAGTTTATTTGTGTGGTTTTTTTGTTTTGTTTTGTTTTATTTTTGCTGTATTGTGAGGATTCTATTTTCATCTGATGAAATAGGAAGTTATAAGGCACAAAAAACATCACAATCAGGATATGAAATGGCTCATCATGCATCTGATACTCTCCTATTGTATGTATTTCAATGAATTCAGGTGCGGGGAAAAAATACCCCAAAGTGCACTAAAACTTGTACAGATGTCTAAGACATGACCTCTTTTACCTATTTCTCTTGTTGAATGAACAAAATGAATTTGTGAAGGGCACAAAGGAGATAACAGAGTAAAAGAAGCACATGGAGTTCAGCTGCACATGTGACGCCATGTCTTTGCTCTCCCTAGTGGTGACCTTACATTCATGCATGTGTTGAGACCTCTGCAATCTAAGAAATGTTCACTCTGCCCAGACATTTTAGAGATGTTCACATCCCTGTAGGGAACAAATAATTTCTACTTTATATAGAATTTCTGTAAATGATTAAACAATAAAATATAAATTTCATTGAATTAATAACTCTGATGAATGAGAATGACAGACATGTACCGCACACTCAGCACACACAAAGCTCAGTCAGCAGGAGAGATTTCTGCCTCGTTTTGTAGCCGATACAACAGACTTGGAACGGAGTAAACTGTTGATTCAGCTGCACATCTACAACTCGATTCTCTCCACGACAGGTTTGGTTCCTGTTCTCACATCTAGTTCTTGAGCGGTGCAGAATTAGCAGCCCGATCATCCAGCAGAGGGTGACAATATGATGTGCTGAAGAGTCGGTCGGGTTGGTTTTGCTCCTAGTGTGTGTGAGAACATATCTGTGTTATAACTGTTAAACTACCTAACAGCTAAGTATTGTGAGCACTGAAGGACAAGGATCCAGCTCGCTAAGAGTCCAAATGTGACAACTCAAATAAGAAGACTGATCCATGGAAATTACACAACAGCTGTGCTTTGATTGGTTTTCTTTTTTTTTTTAAAGTCAATTCTGTTATTTACACACACATTCCTGTAGAGGACTGGAGAGGGCTTAAGTTTATTCTTTTGACATCCATGACCTACAAGTCTAATATCCATGAGATTTTATGAGATATTGTAGAGGACTTTTTCGTCTTTTGTCAGACTCGTTACGCTGTGAGCGAAACCATCCTCCTGTCCTTGGACCTTTAGTTCTCCTGTTTATGGGCAAACATACTGAAATGCCACCATAACAGAGAAGCGTTCCCCGTCATAACCTCCGTTGTTTACTGTGTGCTCACAAGATGACCTTTTACAGTTTAATAAAACAATTACTCCTGCTCATGTCTATTATAATCGAAGGGTTCTAATGTTTCAAATAAAGTTAGATAAAACCTTACTGGGTGTTGGTGGCAGAGCAGATTATCAGTTTAACAACTTATAGATGTACCTTACTTCCCAAACACTGATCTCTATCTGTATGCTGGGATCTCCTTTTTCTTTGTGGTATTGATCATATTGCCTTAAGATTGCCTTCTTTCCTACAGTATCATGTGTTTTTAGACCACAAATTTGCATTGTGCATTGAGGCTTTTATGATAAGGAAAGAATTCTGGTCACATTATCATTAACTTAAGCTTTTATGTGCACTGAAGGGAGTGTAGCTGGTTGAAGCTTTCATCCAGAGTGAGGACATTTCCTGAAGCAGCGACCACAGACACAGCAGAAATATTTGTCATTTCCTGAAGGTCTAACATACTCTCCTCTCTATAGCACTCCTCTAATTCAATCTCTAATAGGCCGAGTGTCTCAGAACACAGTGACCTTTATCTAACCTCTTGTATGAGGATAAGCAACCAGCAAATAGATTGGTTCTAAAGTGCTTCAGTCATTTCCTTTTCTATGTTGTACAACTAATTCAACTGCATTAGAAATCAATTTGTGGTATGAAAATATTACATATCAAGACATTAAGATAAGAAAAGCCCTGATCATATTGTTATTTTTGTGGGGTGAAGTAAGTATTTCCACTGTTACAGACTGTAAACACCTTGGATTAACTGTACCTTTTATCTTAATTCTCTCCGCCGGGTTGTCACCAGCTTTCCCTCTGTCTGTCGTCAATTGATTGCATTATCACAAACCCACACTACCACACACACCTTGAACTATGTGTCATTGTGTTGGTGTCTATTTCTCTCCTGCCCTACAGTTATCACTAGTTAAGAGACTGACACATACCTCTGCGTTTTTCAGTGTGTGACAGAGAGAAGTATAAATAGTCACATCACCATGGTGGTGTATGGCCTCACTTATTTCAGCACACATGAAGGCACACAGACAGGAGTTCAGAAAATCTCCAAAATGATGCTAGAATATTCAGCATAAAATAATTTGTGATGCGATGCACACAAATGAGGTGTTAATGGTAGGAATAATTTATTCCTGCTCTGTAGGCTTTAAATAGATTGAAGCGTGATGTAGAGTGAAGCTAGCGATGTTAACGCGGTCACATTCTGGAAAAGTTTATGTTGTTTCTGCGAAGACACTGGAAGGAGAATTTCTACCTCCTGCCTGAGGGTGATAAAAAGAAAAGGTCTGTCACCCGCCAGATCAACACAGCGCAATCTGCTCTGTAGGGAGAGCAGAACTGGGAGATACCTGGATACCTGACCTACCAGAGCAGAAGGCAAACAATGGAGGTGGGGGGAGGTGCATGTCAAGGAAAGCAGAGAGATGTGAGGAGAAAAAAAACACAACCACTATTTCATGATTGTGTCTTATATTTAGTAATGACAATAATGATAACAAAGGACATCTTTGGACATACCGTAAGAATTAAGACAACTGTGTTGTGTTGTGTTGTGTTGTGTTGTGTTGTGTTGTGTTGTGTGTTATTGTCTCTGCCTGTTATGTTGGTGAACCAAAGGCCCACTGAAGCCATCAGGCTGGAGAGAAAGAGAAGTTCTGTCCCCTGTTAGCTTGGGTAACTTGCCACTCAGCAGACAGGTACTGACAGGCAACAAAAGGCTGCAGAGGCTCCAGTCACATAAACAAAGTCTGTCATGCAAATGGAGAAGTTTTAAGAAGCAAATAAAGAGATTTTCAGTTACTCTGGAGGAGGGAACTTGTTTTGCAACTAAGACGGAAAAGAAAAGAGGGAGAGAAAGAAGAGGCAGACTGTTCCTACTCTTACTTCAGTACTGTCAAGCATCAGGAAGAAGCTGAGCTCCTAAACCTGATTGGCCTTTCACAGGCATGGATTTTACGAGATCCACCTGCAGCTGCAAACAGCTCTTGATGTTGTTGTCTTAACTGACAACCTCATACATTGTATTAATGATGATAAAATGAAATGGCAAACTGGAAGATGGTCCCTTGGTGTTGTAAATGTGGCAGGACAACAGAGGGCCCAGGCAGGGACGGATCCAACAACTTCCCAGGTGAAAGCCATGCGTGCTGACCAGCCAGCCAAAGGGGTATCAGTCAGAGGCATAGTGACAGAGCCCTCCCACTGTCGCACAAAGATTATCATAGAGTGAGCCACATGTATTGGGGAATGACTTTCCTCAGTGTCTCTGCGTTTGCTGCTTGATCATTGTTCATCATGATTTCACAAACACAGAGGAACCTGGGAAGCATGATGCAGTTTTGGATCTGTCACCAAGTGAGAATGTTTGGCGCATGATTAAACATATCAAAGGATAGTTAGAAGAAAACTGATGAACAGCTAGAATCCAACATAAGAGAAGGAAGCCACTACATTCCTATCCTAAAGGTCCAGCAGATACCTGATGTTAGATCTAATAATGTTGCAGGACAGTGTTCATACCTTTTCAGCTGCGGTTGTGAATTAGACGTGTTCGCAGTCAGCGCTACAACTTACTAAGGTTTCATCTTGTCTATAAACCCTACTGTATCTATGGAGTGAATTTCAGCATCCAGCATGCAGATTCCTGTTCATATTTTGTTCTTTTTGCAGATAAAGTCCTCCCTGGCTCCCTCACAGGCTCTTTCATAGTAAACAATAACGTGGTTTCTCGAAGCATATGGAAGAATCTTTCAGGTGGAGGCGTTCATCTTTTATCCTTTTTCTGAGGTGACTGCAAAAGGGGCTGTGAGATCAGCTCCATGCTGGGTGCTACTTGGTGAACCAAAGGGCTTAGTTATGATGCAAACACGAAGGCCCTGAACTTAAAGTAACAACAGAAGACAAATGGCTGAGGGTCCTCCGGATGTGGCATGTTAATTTAGGACTATTCCCATATCTGACAAAGATGCTTCCTGCATCTCCCCACATGGCCAGTCAGGCAGAGGGGCTTTGGACACAACCCAGATAGAGAGAACACATACACCTGCAAGCCTGAAAGTGCAAGAAGTTTCTGTAGATGTTGAAGCTTGAGCTTTTCTGCTGCTCCTCCTGCCTCCATCACCCTGAAGCGGGTTGAGCAGCTTGGAGAATGAGTGAATGGATGCTGCCAAGACAATAAAGACAATTATCTTCGAGTAAAAAGGACCTCCTTCAGACAAATCACTGACAGTCTCCTCTGACCTGTGCACAAGGACTTGCGGATGTTTATGGAATAACACTGGCTTGCACCGCCACTGGTCTCCACTGCAGACATGCGTCACGCAAGCAGCCATGACACTTTGGCTCACTTTTACAAATGTTTGCATCCCAAATAAAGAGGAGGAGCTGAAAGTACTTATTCAGGTGAAAAAAGACAAAAAGTTACTTTAACCTGACAGCACCTGCAGCCTTCCTCACAGACGTCTCTGCTCTCGAACCATCACCTCAGGTAAGCACATGTATGGTAGGCAAGATTTTTCAGGTCAAGGTCAAAGTTATTTGTTAACAGACGGCTTTAAAGTCTTTTCTATAGATTCTCTCATGTGACCTCAGTTAATTAAGCAGTTAAAGTAGATTTGTTTGTAACAAACAGTGCTATGCAAGTTCATTTCAGCAAATTATTCCTTCTTATAGCTGTTGAATCTTGTAAATCTGCACAAATTACAAAGATGCTTGTGATGATGGATGATGGCATCATGCGCAATACATTATAATATTTCTATTAGTTAAAGTTTCAACTTATCTGTTGAGAAGTGTGTATTGAGCATGTGGAAGTTTGTACACCTCTGGTCAAACAATCAATAACCCTGACGCTAAAAAGGTCCAATTTGTTTATTTCATGGTCACTGCTTTATTCTCTCTGCTGCTGACGTGTTGTATGAGGAGACTGAAAAAGACAAAGACTCAGTTGACCTTGACTTTGTCACGTTACCTGATACTGCGTCTCTAAAAACCATCTGACAAAGGTCATGATGTGGTGACACAAACATGACTTTGTGTTTGTCTTTGTCTCTATTCAATGTCCATTTGTTGCAAAAGATTGATAAAATGTATTAAGTCTATACTTTGCATAATCTAAATAACATGCAGAGTTTTGATGCCCTTTAAGCTAAAGATAAAAGTACAGTGAACCAGAAATATCAGGTTCTTCTGTTCCAAAAGTGCTCTGAATCTTGTTAAAAGTCCAAGGTCAAGTGAGGCATGGCTTGCCACGATGGCAGACCCCTCACCCACCATCCTGACTTTCTCCATTGTTCTTCAAGGACATCACAATATTCTAAAAGATGGCTATAAATTTATGGTTAATTCAAATAATTATAAATTTGCTATCATTGCTTTAAAATGTTTTTGATTCAATTTCAATTTATGTTATATATATTGTTTAAAATAGTTTATTGAACACTGTATATATGTCATAGGTCATTCCAACAGCATTAATGCAACAAATTCTTATATTTGTAACTGACTGATTACTGTTATTTATAATTCATAGCAACAAGTGCAGATGTTAGTTGGACGGAGAATGCTGCACATAATTAACTTCAAATAATGTGACTTAAACCATCTGAATAAAAAACAATTTCTAATATTGATTTTATATTGAATTTAAACAGACATAGTTGAAAAGTTTGAACTTATCTCCAACAAATCAAGCCATCTTTAATATTTAGCTTTTTTCTGCTACAGGGTTGCCTTCTGTTCTTCTATATTCAGAAGACAGCAAAACACATTTTAGGTTGTCAGTACCAAAATAAGCTGTAAAATAAATGAATAGTTATATAAAAACCTTTCTTAGTATTGGTAATTGTCAAGTATTACAACTTCAACTTTATGCATTTCCTCAAAATTGCTTTTCCTTAAAACTGATGCTGTTTCCACCGCGTGAGACGTAGATTTACTAAAATAAATTATACTTTTCAACCTGTTAAATGAAGCTGGAAGTCAGACAGAACTTTAGAAGAAAACTGTTCTGAGAAACTCAGCATTTGGTTAAAAAAAAAAAAGATTTCTGTAGCTGAATGTCGGCTGAAGGAAAGTTGTCGGGACACCTGCTGGGTTTCGTTCCATAACAAAAAGTGATCCGCTGTTTACTCTTCAAACACCCACAATGCATCCCTGCTGACGAGGCAATGACCTCTCACGCACAAGGACGTTCTTCCTGCGGAGAGGGCAAAGAGTGCACCGTGTTGCAAGTATATGTTTAAGAGATGAAGACAGTGATGAAAAGATGTCTCACAATCACATTCTTTCTCCCTTTCTGCTTGTGTGTGTCTCTCTAGCTGACCCGGTTGTGTTGAAGATGGGACATTTTGCTCTTTTGGCTTTCACAGCAGGTAAACAAACTATGAGTGCATACTGAACATACTGTTCAATAGAGAAGAAAGGATGGAAATGTTTCACTGATAAAAGCAGCAAAGACATAAAGACTTGAACATTTGCTTGTCTGATATATTTGCAGTGCTGTTCTCCCTTCTCGTGGAAACTGAAGCAAGTAAGGTTGAAACTCTTCTTATACCTGGTTTAGGCCTGAATTATTTTTCTTTCATCTTGTCTTTTGTAAAGCTGGTTTGGGAATAAACCAGTTCCACAGAAAAAGTGCTGGCAGATAGACCATGAAGGAATAAACAAATCCTTATGCTTTAAGTTCAGCATTCACTTTTCTCCCTTTAATCAGCATAATGTGGTAGAGGTGTTCAAAAAGAAGCTCATCTTACAGTCACCAGGGTTGTATATAGTTTCTGACAAACACTTAACTAAGAAAAGGTTATTTTAAAAGATTTTTTGGTGATTCTGTGAAAAGCATCAATAATCTCTTTTTCCATTTTTCTTCTATGTCACCTTCAGACCCATTTGTTTACAGTAAGTAAAGAGACTCATTTTTTTATTTTGTACCATTCAAAGCATATTCCTGATTATCAATACGTCTGCTGACATTCTACCCAACTTCAGAATGGCTTTGCTTTGTATCCTACAGACTATGAAAGGCTAAGAATTGGAGGCCTTGTCTTCACCTGCTTGTTGGTAGCTGCAGCAATCGGAATCCTAGCCTGTAAGTGCTGCAAACACACAAAGATAAGCTGGGGCAAACAGTTACATGCAGAAATTTGGTTTTATCTTTTTAATCAGGAATGCTTGAGTGAGGAAAGAGTGTATCCGTTTCTAAATGGTAAAAATGTAAAAAATCATTCCTTTGAACATTTTAGGTAAAATGAGAGTGTTATTTCAAAGAGTTTAGATAGTTGATTTTGAATTTGAATTTCCATCCACTTTCTGTTCTTGCTTATTGCAATGCAAGGTCACCAGGGTTGCAGCTCATCCCAGCAGATATTAGGTGTGAGGCAGAGTGCACCCTGGGCAGGTCACCATACCAGCACAGGATCCTATTTACTGCCATTAATAAGAAATCTTTAGCTTTGATAAAACCCTCTGAATTTCTCAAAGTTTGTCTCATTAATCAGCTTTGGTCTTTTCTAAGCACTTGCCCACTGCGAAAAGGGTTCATGAAGAGAGTCGTCAAAAGAAAGCCAGATATTGCCGTTAAAATAAGCAAATCTTGTGATCTGAGGAATATTTCTAGGGCTGGCTCAAATGTTATCTGGCCTTTGCTGCAGGCAGACCAGAAACCGTGTGACATGTAACTAAATCTGGACACAATAAAAACACCATCAGTAAAAATCATCCTTCACTCAGATACATACGGTGGCAGAAACTGCCCAAACATTTGCACCACAGTGTCCATGAAACAGGTAGCCTGTTGTTATTGTGTTGTTTCTGAATATATCTTTGTCTGTCTTCATAGATAACCAGTGCAGGAGAGGAAGGTAAGATTTCAGATAGTCTCTTGATTAAAAGCTGTGCACTCCTTTTAGCTGCTCCTCACCTCTGTCTTTTTATTTTATACAAACTTCCATGTTAACTGCTGCCACGCCTTCTTTTCTTCCCTTACAGAAGAAGAAGTGACAGCGCTAACATCTGATACAGTTCCTGACAAACCGGTTTCATCCCAGAAGAGTTGAAAACGAGAGAGATTGTTGTGTGGAGGGGAATTAAGTGGAAGCACACCAAATCAAACATGGTTGTACCTGAAAGAAATGCAAAGAGGGGTCCCCATTAATTTTTTTATCTTTAATCAGATTTGCCTCAAAATGAATGATCTGAAATCAGCCTTATAATTTTGCTATGTTGTTCAGTATAAATTAAATTCATCAAGCCCCCCATTTTTGAAGTTTGCTTGTTTGAAATAGTATGACTAGATCTGTACCGATGTTTAAATCTGGGTAATTAATTTCCATTTCTGTTAATGTTTGTAAATACACAAAGGCAGTACAACACGTTTGACCTCCCCTGAAAGGCCAGAGAGTTCATTCTTTATTATGTTACATATTATTATTAGTCATTGGTTTAGTTATGGTTATTTCTATTATGAGGCCAATCAGTGAACCTTTGGAGAATATATCAATGCAAAACTTGCAAGTGAAATAAATCCTACCAAATCTCAAAATTTCACACAAGTTTCACAATATTATTTTTTCATGTTTCTTATGGGAAGAGCAATTCATTGAGTTGGCTGACTGTCCTTGTAACGATATTGTTACAGCTGAACTATGTTAATTGATGCCAATCGCCCACATTTTACATCCCAGATTGAGGTCACTTTTGTCATTTCTGACAATTTTGACACCATCGTTCTCGACAACCAAACATTAACGCCGCTGTCCTCCTCGCGGCGCTCAGTACTGACCCTGGATCAGCTTCCACGCCCCGCAGCTCTGTAGCTTCTTGTGCCTCAGTATCCAGGCAGAATTAGAAACCGACCCTGGATCAGAATTATACAACAAAGCTATAAGCAGCGTTTAAACACTGCCCCCTTTTCTAAAAACCGAGCCAACCTGTTGAATGTTAGTGAAGTGGTGAAGCAGGGTGTTGGCGCACAGAGGAGACGAGTCGCTTCTGAGTCACGTATCCGATCGTTTGTAGGAAAAAAGTCTTCGTGTTTTCGTGTCAAAGGTAAGTGCTGCACAAATAACTAGCTTATTTCTCCCAATGCGTTGTCGTCCCTATGTTTTCCTTGGTTGGGAAATTTGTCTCTAAAGTTCAAGTTTTTCATAACGCTCCTTTCCTCAAAACTTAAACTGACTAATTTTGGAAGATTTTGGGGGGAAAGGGTAGTCAGTGCTTTCTAAACCAATATGCTTGCAGGGCAAAAACTCTGTTGTCACTGATTTTGTTTTATTTAATATATAGCCTATATTTTTTTAAACGGACACTCGGAAGAAGTCATTTTAACGTTATATGTACTTATAAAAGTGTACAATGACGTTTGTTTCAAAAGGCAAGATGTATTGTGTCGCAGTTTGCGCACATTTTTTATATTGACCGAGATTCCCTCGCGCCCAGACAATAGATCGGCACGCGCACAGTGGCCAACGACGTGCGTAAAGCACCGGGGTACAGAATTACCGCTCACGCTCTTCTATGAGTGTATTAGGAAAATAAGCCAGGGTAACATAAAATCTTATTCTGTGTCTGTTTTTTCTATTTAACATTGCTTTTCTTGTGCAAAGTTACCAGATAAGTTCAGATATATTAAATATAAGCAACACGTGCTTTGCTGGATGTGTGACATGGCTGCACATTTATTAATACAACTCATCAGCACCTAGAGGAATTTTGCCCCTCAGTGTGCTTGATACCCTTGTTTTTTTACCTGCTTTTTTAAACACATACTGTGATGTAGTGTGCATATGAGTGCGTGCGTTTGTGAGAACAGGCCACCTGATAAGAGCAATGGTGACTACAGTTTGCTAAGAGCCGCCAGGGTAAACAGGCAGAAGGACAGAGGACAGGAGCTGTGAAAAGGCCGGGGGACAGAGCATTTTAAAGAGTGGCAAACACATAAAGTAATGCATGTTGGAATGGTTGAAAACATTAATATTACAGAGCGTTTGCTGAGCCGTGAGCAGCTACCTCAACATCTTGATAAGAAGTTTAAACAGTAAGTGCATTTCACGTTGTATGCCTGAAATGCACTGAGTTGTCACTGCAGTAAGAGAAAGGGAGAATGGAGAGGTTGCAGGATGAGTGGAAGAGATGGAGAGGGTGAACGAGTGCGGTGACAGCTGTCTTTCCTTTCTGAGGCAAGATGGACTTAGCTCTCCATCTGTTCAGATATTGACAAGAAAAAAGAGCATTTACAGAAGACACACCTTCCCTTCACCTTTCCTCTCCTCACTTTGAACACTCACAAACACAAATTTAGAAGCCTCAACAAGAGGTCATTGATTTTTCTTTTTTTTTCACCAGCATTGCAGCTGCGACCTTCAGTGCGTTCACTCTGTGACCACAAAGCTTTCATGTGCAGCTCTGCAGAGACAGAGCAGATTATTGCTAATGTATGATCTGTATATGTTTATGGATAATTCTGGGATAGAAAACTGCAATAGATGAGTCAAAATCGTATGCATAGTTTATCAGAAAACTCCTGTCATTTCAACAGATTTATTATTAAAGGACGAGAGGTGAGTTGAAAGAACAGAAATGCTCTCCTTCCACCCTCTGATTACAGCTGTGGAGTGAAGCCTGTTGCTAGACTTTTGGTTTCCATGTGTGACTCATGGCTCCAGTATGCTACACTCCCTCGTGCTCTCTGCGTATATCACTCTCCCTCCTCCTTCCCCAAGTTTCCCAACTGCTCTCCCTTGTCTTCTTTCCTGAGGCTTAAATTCTTCTTCCTCCTAATACTCCTCTTGTTCTCTCCTCCTAAACTATATAAACTTCCTTGTTCTCTTCATTCTCCAGTGTGATGCCTCCACTTATGTCCCACATCATGCTTCCTCTATGCTTGTTTTCATGTTAACGGAGTCAGCACTTAGCTATTTAATTTCCCATCCATTAGCCATTATCGCCAAGCTGCTTTGTCAAGTGACAGAAAATGTGTTTTTTAAGAAATATATTTTAGGTCAAGGATGCCGTCATCAATTAGGGTGTAGCATACTGTAGCTATTTAATCAATTATCAGTCATTCCTGAGTGACAACAGCTCCAATTCTGTCTCAGCTGAGTTTAAGCAAATTATTCATCAAAGAATGCAAAGTTGTTTAATGCTGTATTTAGTGTGTTTTCTCTGTGACACAGACTTCCCTGTTTCTGCCTCTGTGTGTGTGTGTGTGTGTGTGTGTGTGTGTGTGTGTGTGTGTGTGTGTGTGTGTGTGTGTGTGTGTGTGTGTGTGTGTGTGTGTGTGTGTGTGTGTGTGTGTG
>JAVQJG010032851.1:0-10000 GCA_036024015.1 Craterocephalus amniculus
CATGTTGTGGACATGTACCGCCCAAAGTCATCCGTAAATTAGCGGGTCAACCCGGGTCTGGCGTTCACACCGCATGCCGATCGGAGCCGAGCCGTTTAAAGCCGATTTTAACCCGGGTCGATTGCCGAGTCGATGGACGCGGGTCGACGCGGGTCGCTGAGCCTTTCACATCGCCACCAAAAGCCGATTGTACGCGGGTTTAAACGGGTTTTTTGACCAGTGTGAAAGGGGTATAACATTTGAACATTTAAATAGATTTGCTCTTTCAAAACTGAGAAATATTTGTTGAATATAAATATTTCCTGTTAGCCTATATAAAACCTTGGCAAAATAAAACGTTTTCATAAAATGTGCAAATAAAGTTATTAATATATAGATATAGGTCGGAGGTTGGACATAGATATTGCGGGTGGTAGTGGCTGAAACAAGCTGCGGGAGTGGGCAGTAATGGTCAGAATTTTAGCGGAAGTGGGAAGAAGCAGAATTGAAAAAGAAACACCATGCAGATCTGTTCTCCGCAGCATCCCCGACCTTAGAAACCGTAAATTTCTTTTTTTCCCCATCGTATGACAGCTGCATCTTCCTTTTCAAGGCAGTGTTACACATAGGTAACTGGATATCAACACACTGGCTGTTTCGGATGCCTCCGTGGCTGATTGGCAGAAGCACAAGAGGACATTATGGAAAACTTCATTCAATAGGAAAAGAAAGAAAAAAGTAATTGAGCAAGAGATAAAATGAGTCAACATCAGAACAGATTTTATTTACTGGAGGAAACTCAGAGAAAAGATTAAAGTTAGATTTTGTTTGGGGTACCAAAGTGTAAAAGTCTAGTCATGTGGCTTCAATAAGTGAAATAACCTTTTGATTCAGTTAATGTAAGGAAAAAAGAAACAAGACAGATTTATCTATTTTTGTATTAGGCATTGAAATAAAATCAATTAAAACATCAAATGATGCATGAGGTGGAGTAGAGTTAAAGGTCAGTGCAGAGCTTCTGCTGATGCTCACAGCTTTCTTTTAGATGCTTTACTTTTAAATGCCATACCAACTTTATTTATAAAGCACTTTCACACGGCCACCATTTAAACAAAGTGTTGCATAGGGAAACTGAGAGGTTTTATGCCAACTCCAAGTTACCGTCAACTTTGTCAAGGAATAGTGGAGAATAACGTTTTCATTCAGCAAGAAATGAAGAGTGCTTTATGATTTTCATCCACTTGTCCTTGGAACTGATGATAAGAATGTCAGAGAAGAGGCTGTGTATCGGTGCTGAAATCTCTCTGAAATTTTTGCAGATTACATTTATACACAGCTTGTAATGGATTTCTTTTGTTTTATTTAGAAGAATCACAAACACATTTAGTGTTTGTAAAGCATAAAAAGCCTAAAGGTTCCAACTTTTACATACCAAGAAGTCTTAAAATGTGAAATATTTCTCTGTAGAAACAAGAATTTGCTATTTAAAGTGAACATTTTTACATCCTTCTTATTTAAGTTCCACTATGTGATATTTAAAACCTTGGCATAGCCATAATGAACTGTTGCAAATGCGAAGATAAACTGATGTTTTGACTTATTTACAACTTATCAGACGCTCCCTTTGCTTTTCTAATTTCAGCAGCTTAAAATGTGCATGTTTGCATGTTGACAGTTTGCACAAATGTGCAGATTTATATATGCTTCCTCCAATGAATGAATATTCTTTCCAGGTCACAAAGACAGGAACATAACCCAGACCATAGATTTGGGGGGGGGAGGGGGGGGGACACTCCATGCGACATACTGATTTTATTGATTCCTCTTTGACACGTTGTGGTTCTCCGTTGATGTTTTCCTGCAGACTGGTTGGGACTTTCTGTATGGTTCTTCAGAAAGTAGCTGAAGAGGGACAGCTGGAGCTGACTGATACTCTCATTGATGACAACAACACATCAATAAAGGTAAGCTCCTTACATGGTGTGCCTGCAATATTGCAGGAGTTACTAAGTCTGTCATGTTTTTTAAAACCCCATCCACATCTTAAAATGATAAAATTACCAACAACGTTGAAAAAAATATTAAAAACACTTAATTTCTCAACTTGCATGATTCATCTGAATTTTTTTACATACTGATGTTCCAGACAAATATCTAAAAAAACTAGTTATAAAACTGTCAGAATAACCAAAAACACAGGCCAAAAATGTCCAGATGAACCAAATTAATCAGGATAAATGCTGTTTTAACGATCAAGTACTTAGAACTGCACAACCACCAAAACAAGTTTATTAAATGTATTTATAGTAATGTACTTGGGGAACACGGCAAAGACAGGATTGAACAACTTATAGTTTTTGAGAAATGAAAAGGGATAATGTGTGGCTCTCAAAATGGTTAAAACTGTTGTTTTAATGTTATAACTAATAGGCCTTTCTTTAAGGCAATAAGATTTAAATACCAGCAAGATGCACTCAGAAGCCCACGGGGGAACATTAAAAAGAGAAATAAATCTTCCTTTCTGCTTTGAGCTGTACCGATAAGATGTGTAAAAGCAACCATTTAGGTAAAGTTACCAGCAATAAAGGCCCTCACATGAACGAGAGTCTGATAGAAATACAGCAACATCAGCACATTCAAGCCCTCAGTGCTAACAATGCTCAAGATATTTTCTGTTGATTTGAAGTTATGTTCAGAACAATTTCACTGAGAGTAACTCAGAAGTAAGATGGATTTCAAGGATTAGTCTGTGGTGAATATACAGCGTCAGAGTTAATGTGCTTGAGAAAATGAGGATGTCAGAAGAAGATCAAAGCTATAAAATGAAAATCACCGTAGGGTGCAGGGTTGTGTTGGTGGAGCTGGAAGCACCAGTGTTTTGTTTCTGAGATGATGACACATTGCATGGGACCGCTGTGGGGTTACACACATGCACAACAGTGTGTTCAACAATCTCTACAAAAAGCACAATGAGAAGAGTTCCATTTCTCTGTATCCCTACAGCAAGAAAGAGGTAAAACTAAATCACACATTACTTGAGAGCATCACTTTGACATCCAGCTCTGCATCAGTGGTGTTGTCATAGTAACAAATATAACTCCTGGTGGACTACTATAAGGAAAGGAGTGCAAAGCAGGGACAGATGGAGGAGAGAGGGAGCAAGCCCCACGTCGATTCTCTCCTCATCCATCTTTGTCAGAGGTATAAATTGGCCACTCTGTAATAAAAATCAGGTCATCGTCAGGAGGAAAGTATTTGTCCAAGCCTGACTCCAGATAAGACACCGGAGACAAACCATTGTGCTACCCATGTTTCTGCCCCTTATTAAAGTGTCGGTCTTAGTTTCCCCAGGGCAACAGATCATTTATTATAATGCTAAGTTTGTTTTCCAGCCTTAAATGGGGAAATTAAATAATCAAAAACAAGCAAACCTATCACAAGTAAGCAAAACACAGCAATGCAACCATGAATGTTTCACTTTAATGCAGGGATATAGAAAAAAAATCCAAAGGTTATTTCTAGCATGAAGGGGCATAAGTAATTAATTCTTGTGTTAGTTGTTAGATTGAGTTTGGTAATGAAAACGATTTGGCTGTGGCTAGAAAAACAGTGCTAATACTTCAGTTTTGCGTGTTTAGTCTACAGCAACTGATGAAGGTTTGGCTCGATTATTAGATGAAAACAGGTATTAATTTTTTAAAAATCTAATCGTAGAAAATATTTTCACTGTTTGTTAATATTGTGTAGAAAAGTTTGGGGTCTGTCTGTTTCTGCAAGTATCCCTCTCCCAAGTCTTGAAAGAATAATTTATCATTTAGACATGCGTACAATGCCATATACTCTACATATTAAATAAACCTGCTTGTTATTGATGGTTAAGTCTTCTTTATATCATATCTGCAAAGCTTGCCTACATAATCTATACGACTGCATTCCCTAGCTAAAAATAAATAGAAACTTGTGTTACAGTATATACTGGAGGACAAAGGCTTTATAACAAAGCCTTCAAGCTTTTAGTGTTAAAACCTTACACATTTGCACAAAATGCAAATAACTGCTTTGTTTTCGAGAAAACTCACAAAATCTCTGCTGATTGTAGAAGACTAATTTGCCCAATCAAAATGTAAGTTTAGAGACAATTCTCCACCTAAGTACATGTAATCCATCTATTTTCTATAATCCAGTGGAACGTCTCAGGAGAGCTGGAGCCTTTCCCAGCTGCTATCAGACAAGAGGCAGGGTTCTACCTGGAAACGGTGCAGTCTATCACAGAGTAAATGAGAAAACAACCGCTGACACTCACCCACTCTAACCATAGTTTCGACTTTATAATCTAACAGAGTTTCAGGTTAAACCCAACCAGGACATGACAATGTTCCATAACTAAACCATGTCACAGAACATTGTAGTATAATTTATTAATTGAATACAAGCCTTCCTCTGTGAGGATTTAAAAACAAAAAAACAAACACTTGATAACAGTATTGATTCCAGTGTGAACATGCTCATATGAATGATATTTTCAGCCACTGCCTATAAGGGCAAAACTGTACAGGATTCCATTATTATATCCACATAGTTTTTCAGGGTGTGCATGGTTTCAGTTGGATGACTTGCTAATGGAGCCACACTTCCAACCTAACAAACCTAATGAAACATTTGACAGAACGAGAACATGGTTAGCTTACATAGAGAGATTATTATAGGCCAAAAATGTCATTTTGGAAAAGAAGTGAACTTTTAACGATAGGAATGGGGCATGGCCATCATGATATAGTACACTTGAATCAGATTTTTCTGTAGATATGAAAGATGATAAGAAGGATCAGAGATCAGCATAACTTAATTTGACTCATTTTTATATTCAGAAATGTGCGTTTATTCTTTATTCTTATGCATCAAAGCTAAGACATACTTCTGTAAGTTACTTTAATCAATTCTTTTATTTTCAGACCAGTGTTAACATAGAGATCAGATATCAGCCGATGGATGGCACGGTGGGAGCGTGGAGTGATGGAGAGTTCTTGGATGTTCCTGACGACCGGGATGGGATGTTCGCCTTTGAGACGGACAGTTTGCTGTCAGGGCAAAGCCACGGGTCAGGGACGTCCCCTGGACGATCTTTACAGGGGTCCATACCCACCTTCAGAAAGTGAGTAAAACATTTGTATACAAATCAGATTACACTTTACTACAGAGAGATCCTGCAGGTTTCCTTTTTAAATATTTATTCTCCGAGTCATAAACAAAAGCGAGATGTGTTATTTTAATTATGACTGGAAGCTTTTTTGAGGCTGCGAGAGACATAAGTTCAAGTCCCTGGGCTGGCAGCAGAGGTGAAGAACTATGGGCCCCTGAGCAAGGCTCTTAAGCTCCCAACTGTTTCTGTAGCCCTGCTCCTTGTTTATCGTGACACATTTAAAGGACAATTTTTGTTGTGTCTTGTAAGACACACACCAATGAAAGAAAAGTCCAGCTGATGATAAATCTGTCATGACTGTAAAGATAAATATAGCCGACCTTTGCTAAGCACAAAATATTAACTCAAGTAGTTCACCAAATCAGATATCCTCTGATCTGTTCAATAAATCTGGGTAGATAAGCATTTAGAGTTTTGATGTAATGCTCTTTTTTAATAAGGTGACGGTTTTAACATCCTCAAACGTTGGAAAATTTTTGTATGCAGTTTTCATGAAGCGCAGTATGTGCGGCCTATAAGATCCCAGAAATGCTGTTTAAAAATCTATAAGAACCTCTGGCTCTGCTGGCTGCTTTTTGAAACGGTACCTGGTTGGTTCATTCTTGTGGTTTTTGCTGAATAGTCCATGAAATCATCTGTGGGTGGTATTGATTTCCACTGAGACTATCTGCACAGTCAGATCCATAAACCCATCATAATGCTGCACACTGAATGGGCGTCCACGTGCTGTTGGGCACATGTATTTGGTTTGTATGAGGACTCTGAACATCTTTGCACTGTTTTACAGCACTAAATTAAAAAGAAGTTTGCAGCCTTGGGAAAACAAAAGAACTGGAGTTGCAGAGCATCCCACGGATGTTACATAACAACGAAGACAAAAGGAAGAACTGCTGTAAATAAATAATGTAGAAAGGTTCAATGAAAACATGAAGAAAGTTGCAAAATGAAGCCAAACTTGAAATATGCAGTACTCGTGTCTCATTATTAAACATTCAACATCTACTGAATATTCGCCTTTCTTCATTTTTTTTATATGAGCAAGTTTGGTCATGGTGAAGCTGTTAGTCAGTTCATACATTGTGTTGGAGGTTTTTTGTCAAGCTCAGCCACCAAATCCTGCACTAATCTCTAGTTTTAATAGCCAAGCCACTTTTTATTATCGTCCTTTTTATCCCAAGCTATGGGCAGCGAAGTGTTTCCCTGGCTGAGGTGTTCTCAGAATTAAACTTTCTAAAGCTATCTTATTGTGTATTGGATTCTGATGCTCCACAGCCAGTGTTAATTGTCCTTATTCTGATAATGAGGTGTGAGTGTGCAGGAGACGATAACCCGTAATGACTCTGGAAAGGAGGAGGAGGACCGGAAAGAGGAGGGAAATATATAAGCTTCAAGGTATATTTTCAACAGACTGCTGTGGGGGTTCTCTAACCTTCCTACAGGCTACACGCTTTTGTTCTTTTATAACTTGTAAATCTTTCACGACAGTGTTCATCAGTAATTATTCAAATACACTTGATAATGTAATGTAAAATCGTTCATTCATCTCAGGTTTTATTTATGCTAACATGAAAGCTTTACTTGCTCTAAGTCTGACATTTTGAGCATAAAACAGGGGTTGCGGTTTATTTCTGTCTTATTAGAGGGAGAGATATAACTTCCTGTTCGGAGTTTAATCACAAATGAGTGGAAGAACAAACAGACAAACCCACCCACTGGTGACTATTTCTGTTATATCAGCTGCAGCCCAAAGGTCACACATAGTTCTAAAGGAAGTCCTTGTGCTTGCTAGAGTTTTTACGTTGAATTTTAGGATCAGATTTCATCATGTTCACAGTGCTGCTATAAAAGACACAGTTGGCTTATTAAAATCCTTGACTTAGTGAGACGGCATTCAGTCCTTCCACCACATCTGCTCTTCTTAAGCCAACAGCGTGTCTGTGCCTGCAGGATGATTAATGGCAGCACCCATAAAGCATTTTGTGCTATCGGCGATTCCACAATGAGCCAGCTTTGCAGGGGTTTGTTATTACTAAATAATAAATCACCTCAGGTGTGTTTTACTGCCCATGAAGCTGATCTTGCGAATAGTACATGCAGGTGCACACATGATGGGTACGGAATTGAGAGTTAAGTACTAATTTGACCTACGGGTTAAACAATTATGGGGGGGGGAAAGAAAAATGACATTTAATGGAGGATTTGGTGTAACATTGTTGCAAAATACACAAAAAAGACTAAGTCGATCATTTCATAAACCATGTGTACTGCATCTGCACAGCATTAGACCAACTCTCTGTGAGACAATTAACTTAAAAAATTCTAATTAAATTAAGTGTTTATTTGTGGAACTTGCAATGAATGTGTGTCAATCTTGCAATAAATTGTTGCTCAGAAAAGTATAATACAAAGAAGTGTCCTCAAAGATGATCGCGTTGCGAGACGGCTATGATTTATCACCAAAGTCTTTGGTCCAGCTGTTGGATATTTTATCTCCCTCGTCCATTTCTCAGTGTCTGTTCACAGCAGCACAGACTTTCTGTTGAAACACTATCAGCTGTGATTACGGTGCCTCTTCTTTGCTGATTGATTACACGGCTGTAGTACTTCATGTTAAATCCCTGAATATAAATTCTGAGTCCTTGAAATAGATAAATAATAAATAAATAAATCCATATATGGTAAATTCATATATGAATCAATGTGTGGATTTACTAATAGAGGCTATAATCACATGACATTCGTCATGATACAGTAGACTACACATTTCTTATATCTGGTTTTGCCATGTGAGGTTTTCCTTCTCTGTTTAGTTGGTGTTGTTGTCTGACCACAATAGTCTGAACAGCTTTCATTATAATCTGCGTCCGCTGTAGTTATTGTTGCTATGTTTATTATTAGCACATACTATGCAATAAATGTTGGCATATTTATACAAGTCATAATAATTAATAGGTCTATAGGAGAGATGCTTTTAAATAAGGCTCATTTCAGAGCCAGGAAACTGAAGGTTAATAACTTTATTCACTTTCTTATAACAAAAAACATATCAATAACACAAAAAAGTTTTGAATGATAAGTTATTCATGCCTTTATGCTATCCACTGTTTTCAAAGCCTAGTCGTCCTTTAAGATATTATTTTTGAACATATTGCAATGAATACTGGTGAATGAGGGTAAAATAGCTTCAGTCAACCTTAAAGATTTTTAAAGATTTGTTCAGTTCTTCTTTAGGGGCTTTTTGCAAGTCAGTGCAATGTTTTGTAGCCAAAGTTGGCTGAAAATCCATTCCTGTACTGCAAAAGTGAACCAATTCTGAAATCCCTCATCCAAAACAGGATTCCTGCATGCTTTCAAAACAGTAGATAAAACATGAGAAAGCAACTAAATGACAGAAAGGGATACAATGATGGCAGACTTCTTCTTTTTCTTATGACATAATGACTTTGTAAAAAAAGACTAATAATGACTTTCTAAAAAAAGATCTTTATTGAAATGTTGGAAAATACATTCTTGATATTGTTGGCGTCCTGTTAGTAATGCAGAAAAAAAAAGAAACTGTCAGATCTAGAATAAAGTTAACATGAGTCAAATTATTGTAAGAAGCAGAAATGATCAATGTTGAGAAGAATCCTACCAAGTTAAACCTAAGCTGCAGAAAAGCTGCAAGCAGCCATGCTTGGAAATTAAAGTAGACATGTCTTTCAAGGTTTTTTCTCTTATCTTAATGGAATCATTTATTTTCTTACAGTATTTCAAGAAAGACTGGAAAAGGCATGAAATTATTAAAAAACAATGGTGATCATTCAGAAAAGTTATTACCAAAAAGCAAACAGAAACATTCATGCCTTGACTTATCGTCCCAAATGTGACAATGATCAATGAGAATAAGTGCAAAGATACAAACCACTTTTCAAGCTCACTTTGGCTTTCTGGTTATCTTCCGAAAAAATTATTTTCTTATGATAACAGGTTACAATAAATTTCATCTCAATAAAATAAAATGCATATTTGTTGAGATAAAGACATGAATTACCTCACTATCATCATCAGAATTTCTGATCTTCAAACAAATAATACCAAGCAATGCCGCTCTCAACTTCCACAAACCAGCGGTTTAAGCAGCTTCTCTGTTGGTGTTTATGAACATTTTTTTTCAGCTGAAGATCAGAATGTATGTTTAATAGTAGAACTTGCACTTTTTCACCTTTTATTGCTCAATATGCGCAGAGAGATGTCTCCTGACACACACAGGTAGTGAAAACTGTTGTACATTGTCATCTTTGAAATGTGCAGCCAGCTTTTGTCAGCAGAAATCTCCAGTTCAGTGAGTCAGAACATTGCAAACACGCCCCAGTCACAAAAAGGCTTCATGCAATCCTTTGATGTTTAGGGCCACCGATTATTGCTTGAATAAAATAGACAAGAAAATGATAGTGTTTCAATTCATCTTGATTAAGTATTCAGATTCTGTCCTTGTAACTGTACCTCAACAGGTTGGTTCATCATTAGCTGCTCTCTGAATTCATTTCTTTCAGCCTCATATTCTCTTAGGGGCTGGTTTGGTTGTGTGTCAGCTCTGCTGTTGTGTCTTAATGTGGTTCTGATCCACCGTCTGTGTTGCACTGCTTAAATCTGAAGCCTGTCTCTGTGCTGTTTTCTTCTTCCAAGCCTTGATATGAAGGTGCAGATGATAACAGCATGAAGACATCCCCCTAGGGTTAAATCCCACATTTTGCATGTGTTTGGCCCAGATAGGAGTTGTGAGGGACGGAGATTTAGGAGAACTGATAATCTCCATAGAGATTATTGTATAAAATATAG
>JAVQJG010032851.1:12500-16473 GCA_036024015.1 Craterocephalus amniculus
ATTGGGCGGATGGTTTTGTTCTTCATTTTTTGCCCCCCGCAAAAAAAAAAGGATTAATAAGATTCTTCCATATTTGTTCAGTAAGAATAAATTGTATTTGTTCCTGCATTCAGTCTTTCTCTGCTTTGTTAGAACAAGCAGCAAAGGAAAGAAAAAGAAAAGGGTCTAATTTGTTTTTTCTTCCTCGGTTATTTCAACTCTTGCTCTAGCTTGCATGGTCATTATCTGATAAAGGTCAGCCTTAAATAAGTTGGGCAGATGTTACATTTCCTCACTGGCAAACCACACAAATGATAACTGTTAGCTCTCAAAGGCACAGGGAGAAGAAGCATGAAGTGCTGTAATAAAGATGGTGATACCAATGCTTTTTCCATTTATTGCCTGGCTTAAATTTTAATATCGTGTGAGTGTTGTGCAGAGTGTGGATAATATCATGGTTCAAACCATCATGAATTACACCAAAGAAGTGGTCATAGATTTTCAGAGGAAGTCTCTCCTCTATCAGGGCTTTGCTTTTATGTAAATACACATGCTCTGAGTAAAACAGCTGCATAGTTGCATAGTTTAAAGTTAGATAAATTTCTAAATATGGACATGAAAATAATAAAAAAATTTGTTTTCTGTGACTTTAAGTCATGATTCTCAATCATTAGTGGCGGAAATAGAAAAAGAAACAAGAAAACAAAGAATTGTTAATATTTTTCTCTAATAAACTCTCAACTCTTAATGACCTATAGAGTCTCAAAGGCACAAAGCATTGATCTGAATCCTCAGCATCTTTTTCATGTTGAGCTTTTATTTTTTTTTTGCTAAAGCAGGAATTAAGTTCCCCAGCATGTGCTGCAACACTAATGCAATCCTATTTCAAATAGAGCTGGGGTGCCACATAAAATGTGATTTCAAACAAAAAGTAATCAGATTAAAACGATTCAAACTGTATTTGTAAATAGTACATGGATAAACATTGAATCATGCTGATGTAAGCTTGCATTGTATGGAAAAATAGTGAAATCATTTAAAAAACAAGTTTTCTTAAAATTTTGTATATAATTTGGATTTATTTCAGCTACAGTACATGTAGTCATTTAAACATGAAAATGAATAAATCTTTCAAAAACAAGCTAAAAACAATCAAGAATGGGTGTATTTAAGTATCACTTCACATCACATACAGTACAATTGGGGTGGAAATTATACAATCTCAGTCACAAATGCAAATGACCATGAAGGGACACTGTGTAACTGCATAGACCACTAATTAGTTCATAAGTAAAGCCACAATTAATGCAGTTTTGGAACTGTATACAACATTTATGTTCAAGCCTTCCGCAGTATGAGCATTCCCACTACTCTATCAACATTTGGAGCATTTTGATGTGAAAAATACAACCAAGGAGGCCCTAACCTGTTTAGCAGTTGAAATCGGATACAGGGCAAGAAAGGGAAACATTTAACATTTCACTTTCAAAACTGTGATAGTAAGTCCCATCAGTTCCCATACACTTATAGAAATGATGATGGAAACTAAATAAAGGTGGTGATGCATCAAAACAAAGAGAAAATCTTACTCTGTTTCTTCCTTCCACCTCTTTCTCCCTCCCTCCCCTCCTCTCTGCCCTGCACCATCAACTTATCCGTCTAACAGCTACTGTATCTGCCAGCCTGGTCTGTTCTGTCCTTACCTGACAGGAGTATATGGAAAATATAGTTTAACATACTGTAGTACAAGGGGCTTGTGAGGTGGATATATGCTCATCTGACTGCTTTGTGGAGTTATACAGGATCAATTATGTCTTTGATGTGGTATGTATGAAAAACTTTTTGGTGTGGTTTTGTCTTTTGGGGTTGTTTGACATTGATCGCTGTCAGTAAATTATCACTGTCAATTTGTTTTTATTCAGTGAGCGGATCAGTTAGCAATTCTGTCCCAACATGAAAGGTTTCCAATTTACAATAACATGGCTATTTAATTGTGATTAAAACCAGCAAATTCACACAGTTTTGAGGAAAGAACTTCCTCTTGCTTGATCAAAAGACTGGAAATTTGCATTCAGTAAGCTAAGTGATAAATTAACAGTGGCATTCCTGTACTGTTTAAAATTCAGGGTTGTAATTGTAACACTGTTAATTAAAACTTATACAAGGCGAGTCGAACTGATCTAACTTTGCCTGAGTTGTGATTTCTGTGAATTTCATGCCGAAATGCGGTTTTAGTCATTTTTAGTCAACTTGAAATCTACTTTAAAATCAATCTCAGCATTCCTTACAACCCCTTAATTAAGATGTTATTATACTTTTCATGTTTTCTGCACTTTAAGCAGGGGGTGATTTTAAGGGTTTCTTAATGGAAACATCAAAGGAGAAGCTTAGCTGTGATACATTCAACTCTGAATGCCCCAGGAAACGAATCCAAACCCCCCCTCTTCATTAATTTCCTGACATGTATCCATATCCGTAGAAAATTGGACAGCAACGCTGTATTTTAATTATTAAAGTCACTCGTTTGTCGTCCTGCTCATGACATCACATGCTCTTTGTCACACTGTTGATATATGATCTAGATATTATCAATGTGGAGATACTGGATACCCTTGTTTTGTTATTGGGGAATTGGTTCGTGCTGTATTGGAGAATTCAATCAACTGGAATCAAATATCCAGCCAAGTGATGAGGATGTCTGTGATATTTTAACATGTTGGAATTTAATTTTTTTAACTCTACAATGATTTATTATATTGAAAATGATTAGGTTCAAAAGAGAACAAATAATGTTTCACAATCTCACTTACTTTTTATTTCCTTCATTAGAGCAGGGAAGGGAGTTTTCTCAGCCATGAAACTTGGCAAGATCAAGAGCTCCAGAGATGACCACAAGAGAGGAGGTAAAGCAACAAATACCTACATCGCTCACAGTCTAAATTCTGATCAAGAAGCAGTGAGTGATGTTTATTCTTATGTATCCTGACAACACCATTTGCTAACGTGTTAATCTGGGTGATTTTAGCAGATGAGCCAGCAGTCCTGGACATGGAGGACCTGGACAAGAAAGCTATTCGTCTTGCCGGAATGTTAGACCCAGACACTATCTCTTTGGCCTCTGTGACTGCCGTCACCACCAATGTTTCCAACAAAAGGTCTTACACAATGACTCAAACACATTATTCACACAGGGTAAAAGCGTTCAAATGAGCATATAGCTCTCCATGCGCACATAGTTTATCTCCAACACTTCCTTGTTTGGAAAACCTGTTCAATGGCCCTTTAATGTCCCATATCAGCACTGCATACCTCAGAAAAAAGAAGCATAATAAAACCATCTTGAAGTACCCATATTTCTAAACTAAAGTTTCCCCAAATTGTGAATGAAAAATTAGCATCTATTAGAAATTCCAATTCAAACATAGTTCCTAATTTTTCCTCAAACATACTCTGGAAAATCAGTGTGTTGTTATTTTACAGGTCAAAGCCAGATATCAAGATGGAACCCAGCTCTGGAAGACCGGTGGATTATCAGGTGATTATCAGCTGTTTGATAAGTGTACATGTAAGGTACACGCTCAGCCCAGGGGGCTCATTTATCAACCGTTCTTACGCACAGATCCGTGCGTAAGTGCGTCGTACGATCATTCCTGCGCAAAGTCTGGTATCTATGAAGTTGAACTTGTTCTTAGGAATGTGTGTATATATACACACAACTCTGACCATGTGTAAGCACAGATGCTAGTAGTAGAACGGGGAAACTGCATCATTTTGGGCAGGTTGTGCAGAATATGTCAGTTATTTAGTCAAAATAATAATTCAAATAGCAATCTGAGAAAAATATGGAGCTTAAATGTTTTTAATCACACTGACGAAACGAGTAACAGCTGAGAGCGCACCATTAGTGATCTGACATTAAACATTTAAAAGTCTGCGCTCCGCTGTGAGATCCTCAGACAATCAGCTGATGTGTCTCCTGCAGGGTTCTACGCCC
>JAVQJG010032861.1:0-13008 GCA_036024015.1 Craterocephalus amniculus
CAATCAATGAGTCATTAATTGTAATGAAATTACCCCTTTTACCACATACTATACCACGTAGAAAACCATTTTTCTTAGAAAGATTAAAATAATATCAGGTATAGTTCCTTTAATGTACGACACCGTCAGCAGGCAGCCAAAAAGTCTTAAAACCAAAGCGAATTCAATAATATAAATAAAACAGACAGAACCACCCACAGAACAGAGTCATAAACTGATAAAATAACTAGGAAAGCCATATTGCCATACTGCAAAAGGAATTCTATTATGGTGGCCCTGAAGTGGAAAAGCACCAACAATGGTAAAGACTTTCAAAATGGAAAGAAAACTCTCTGAAACGTAAGTGGTTGTTGCATGCATTCTCCATGTGGTGGTCCATACCTTTCTAAAGATTTAAGGTATTTGTTCTGTATCGTCAAATCTGGTAATCTCCAACAGTTTTATTTTTAAGACAATAATTGCATTTCCAAGGACACACACCCAGTATTAGTTCTTAAATATTAAGTAACTAACTTGCCTTTTTAAATGTAGTTGATCTATCTCTCTGATGAAGCTTCCCTATAGCATTTTGAATCAGGAATGAGGAGCAGCTTCTTTAAAATTGAACCCATGTTCAACGAGGAGAAATAAATCCACCAGATTACACTGCAAACTGTTTAACAAGGTTAGTCTCACAAGAGAAGTAATGAATGTCCCTTCTGAGATTCACGTCGAAGAAAAATCTGTTATTAACTATGTGACAATAATAATTGCCAGAGATAGAAAATTTGATTTTAGAACCTTAAAAAAGAAAATAAATAATAATGACCACAAAATCTAGCGGTTTCAGACCAACTCAAACACAGTGAGCTAAACACACACTGCATATATCAAATATGTCTGTCACCTTCCAGCCGGTTGCCAACAATGTAACTTACACTTTTATGGTGGTATCTCCTGCCAAAGGTTTGGCTGAACTGTTGGCAGCGAGCACAAGTCAGTCATAAGCACTTGAAGCCAATCCAGGCTACAAGTTGTGTGACTTTGCCTTTGAATCCACCTAGTATAGATTTGTCTCAGCAGGTATTTTACATTACACAGTTTTTTAGCTGACACTTTTATCCAGATCGACTTACTATTGAGTTTTTACCAGCGGTGCAACCACTGGAGGCAAGAATGGTAAGGTGTCCTGCCCAAGGACATGACTGCTGATTGGGGTGGGAGAGGGATTTGAACCTTCGACCTTGAGATTACTGAACAACCTTCCCTCCCGCCTGACCCTAATTTAGCAACTCCAATGTTTACATGAAAACTTAACTCTCCAAAAAATAATTTCTATTCTTCATTTGATTACAGCAATAATTTTGCTGTGTTCTGCTAGTTAGTAAAGCCATACATTCTTCCAGCATGTAGAGCAGCAAGTTATCTAGTTACTAGTTAAATAATGCCGTTGGCTTGCTCAAGATTAATGCATTGAAGCAGTCCTTTATATTTTTATGGTGTTTGCAGGTCTTAAACACCATATTGACACGTCATTGTGCACTTTTTTATTTCTGCAAAATAGGATAATTGACAAAAAGAAAATGGTATTTTCTACTTAGGTGGAAGCATATATAGTGGTTTCCATTGTCACTTCAGATTCAATGACCATTAATTTGCTTGCCTACTTCCTTTCCAGTCTTCATGCTGAGCTGCAGACTAATACAAAGGGCAACACAGCACATACTGTACACAGCCTACAATATAGTAACTTTTTACAACTGGTCCGTATTATTACTATGGTTTTGTTATTTCAACTGCAACAATATAAAATCCTTTTGGGTATTATTAAAGTAGCATTGAATTGAACTAAACTGAAGTAGCAAAAAATAACTCCAAGGAAAGCAAACTTTATCCTTAATAATGTCACATTTTGTAAAAAAGCTTGGATGAAAGTGGCTGATTCTGGACTCCCCATCAGTAAATCGAGCTTGAACATAAAACTTCTTGCTGCCTCAAAAGTTTCCTTATTTGTCCACCAACTGCAACGTGATGTTGATAGGATTTTTAATGGTCTTCCTGTGCCTCATAGTCTGCTGCTGTGAATCATGCCCACTGCAGTAGGCTTTCAGGACAGTGAGGTGTCACTTCATAATAAATAACATGCGCACTGGTGGAGGGGGTGGATGATAAGTGGACAGAGAGAATCATCTTTTATTCTGTTGGGGAAAACAAATACATATGGTGCTTAGATAAACTTCAAACAGAGAACAGACATCAGTTGGGCAGAGAGCTGTTTTGCATGTCTCTCCGGACTAGAGAGGAAATAAAGATTTGGCTGTGTTTAGAAAGCAGAAGTCCCTCCTGATAAGATAAATGTGAGATGTCTAAACAGAGATAAAGATATTTGTTGTGTTTTGCAGCTCTAAATGATGAAGTAGGAGATGCATCTTTTGAAAATTGTTGGAGCAGTTCAAATATTTATCATGGTAGGTATACAGGCATTCTCCGTTGTAAATATTCAAGTTTAGATGTGTTAGTTATAACATTTCTCATATAAAAAAGAAATTTTGTTTTTTTTACCCAAAAGTACAGAAATAACAGGAAATGATAGGAAAGAGATATGGAGGATGACATGCAACAATGATGTCAATGGATAACAACAGAAAATGATGTGAAAAGCTTTGCATTAGCTCCTATGCTTTTGTATCATTTTATCTGCTTTCAAGGGCTATAACGTTCAGATTTCTGATTTGAATAGGAAAAAAAATGTAATCATGAAACGGAATGGAATTTAAAATGTATTTGTGCATAGTGATCACAGTAAACATGAGTTCAAAGTAATTTAGTGCAGCCATTGGATTACTCCTCATGTTTGTACAAAACCTTATAACGAATTCAGCTTAATTATGATATTGAGATCAGGCGAATGTGAAGGAAAATCTAAGGTAGTCAGATCAGCAAGTAGCTCCTTCAATGCTGAAAGAAATGTTTGGGTTTGCTATCCTGATGAGGAATGAAGTGCTGCTTCTCCTGGACAGAATGGAGTTGAGTCAATGTAGGTGTCCTGATAACCTCAAGAGCCAGATGGTTTGTTTCACATCTGGGAATCCTTAGTAAAAACATCCAAAAAAATTACATTTAGCAGGTGAATGAAGCGTCTGTCAGAGTCACACATACAACCCACCTCTAGCAACCAGTTTAAGACACTGATTTCTCTGAACTCCTGTGTTTGGACCACCAATGTTTAGCTTGGCAAGATTGATTTTCTTATATCCATGATACCCTGTGCAAAGCTGTAAAACATTTCTGACCGAACCTTAGTATTCCAATCAGTGAGGGGATAGTGATCTAATTCAATGCATAATGTAAGGAATACTATTGATTGCAATGCTGTGTTGTTACAAAATAGTGCTTTTGTCAGCTCTTACAGTACACACCAGGTATGTATATGGGAACATGTCATGTTCATTAATAGTTGCTTTGAAAAAGTCGTTAAAGGACCAAAAGCCACATTGTACTGAACTATGGTGACTGGTGACACATCACATCTCCTACAAAGTTACTGCATTTATTTACTGCATATATTGCTCTCAGCCCCAACATACTGTATAATTCTGTGCCAATATAACCTTCATTTTAGTAGAGTGGGAACAATTTGAGCAAACAAGGACTCTTCCCTTAACAATTTTATTGTCAATGTGTTTTCTGCAGCATAAATAGCCTTGAACTACCAACTTCCAAAATTTACAGAACTCGCAAATTCACTGCTTACTCATCGGGATGCCTTATAACTTTTAATAGTTTTATGATTTCGGGGGTCTACAGTATATACAGTGTTTGACGAGTGCTGCCGCTCCGAGCTATTGTGATAGAAAGTTTAGGATCCCCACTAACATCCACTTAATTTTTCACCTATTGTATCATTATTGTATGGAAACAGCAGGGGTTTGAAGGTTATTGACAAATACAATTGTGCTGCAGAACGTTATAGTATAGTCTGAGTCTAAATGCAGCTAGTTGATGCTTATCGCCTACAGACCAAAACTAACGTGACTCCCTAAACCTTTTTGTCTAAGTGATGCAGGTTTTCATGCAATAAATACAGATGTATCATTATTTTACATGAAACAGCAGGGGCTTAAAGGTTTTTAACAAATCCACTGCTGTGACAGCCCTTGTCTTTCCCTGCCAGTGAGCTTGCCTTACACTGCAGTGTATATGAGCTAAACCCTCAGGAAAACCCACCATAAAAATTCAAGTTACACAACTTGAAAATGATGATAATTTGGGTCCAGGCTGAATGTTAGCATGCCATTTAATGTCAGCAGTCAACATTTGGCTGAGATCTAGTTTTTTCAAATTAAACCCATGCCAAAATGTTCACCCCATTGGTGTGGCTTGCTTAAGCTGATCCAAAATCTGTAAATCAGCTTCTCCACAGCGGACAAACCAAGCATCTGAGGGCAGAAAACAGCTCGTTTGCTCATGGTTTCGGGCCTAATTTTATTTACTTGGTGATTTAATTATTGATGTTTGGCTGAATGTTTAACACATTTTTCTGTGATGCGACAAATAAAGGACAGATTTCTGCTTTACTTAGGCTTCAAATTGTAGCATATTGTGGGCTGAGTTAGAAAAGGAAACTGCAAGTATTCCACAGTGTGATGTTCTGAGTACAAACTGGGAAATCTTTAAATGTTTCCTCTGTTTTTATCCTCTCCGTTCAGACAGTATGCAAAGAAATAAACAAGATTAATTGGTAAAACAAACACAAACAAGCTAATGGACACCCAGGTCTCACAAACTCCTTATTCAGCGGTTTGTGTTTTCACTTTAAGTCATCTTTTACCTCCTGCTGCACCACCTGTATAACTGGCTCGGGCCCTGTGCCCTCCACCCTAATGGGGCCAGCAGTCTACATGTGTGGCACCCATCAAGCTTACACCAACAGATAGCATCATTGCAGTCCTGACAGAGGCTCAGGCTTTGAGTGGCAGTTTCCCTATATAACATTTGGTTTGTAGAAAACCTTAGAGCATCACACATAGAAAAATGGAGTTTCCCAATGTTTTCTCCAAGGGACTGCATGTTTGTCTGGTACCTGCACAGTCAAAATAAACCAGACATAAATCTTTAGTGATGTTCAGGTTTTCAGTGACTCTGCAGATGGAAACATGGTGGAAAACAATACGTCACAGAATACGGGATACCCACAGGGCCACCATGGTAACGTGATAAATATCGTGTCTGCCATGAGACAGAATAAAGCAAATAAAATGAGTCACTGATTCTCATTTTTCACCCCTCTATCCATCCTGCATCAGCAACATATATGCTAAAGAAAACAAGTGGGCCACAAAGCGCTGGGTGGGTTTGCGCTTCAGTTTCAAGTTTGGCTTTAGTCTTGTAAAATTTTGTGGAGGAAAATGTGAGCTGAGGAGGGTCACGCCCAGTCAGACTCAGGTGAGTCATTTTATGTGGCAGTTCAGGTTGCAGTCGGTCCAAACCGCCCGCGTCTTCTTGTGGCCAGCATAGGTCAAACGTTGGAAGGAGAGAGAAGGGAAAAATCGAGGTAGACTTAATTCATCCCTGTCAGTGGCAGGTGTGTTTTTCTGTTTGTGTTTTTTGTTTTCTATGTTTAAGTCACCTTATGTCCTCTTTGCTGGACAGGAGGTGACTCTCTGGTTGCGCTGCCAGATGACTGCATCTGTCGCTTTGAGACTTTCAAGGGCTCTTTACCAAATGACTTGCACAGTCGGCTGAAACGCTAGTTTGAGGGAAAATATGGTTAATGAAAATCATGTTTTGTTATTAGTTTCAGTGTTCAGCTTTAATACAGTTTTCTAGGAATTGTCTTTCACAAAAAATGTTGATCATGCATGAATAATGTAAAAAGAACAATGGTAGATGGTCTGTCACTTTGTGGGGGTATTCAATGCAGCCTGAATCGAATCGAAATTAGTGGCAGAAACTTTATTGTTTATTGTCAACAGATGCTTTATTATGTGCAGCTGGACACAAATAAGAAGTGTCACCATATTTTGTTATTTACTCACAAAGTTCACATTTGGAGGTCAGATAGAGTACGAGGTTAGTCAACTGCCGGGTTAAAGAGCCAAAAGCGAAGTCCCACCTTCACCAATAATATCTTGTTAATCAGTTTTCTCAGTAATGTCAATTTTACATTCAGTCGTTCTTTTTTTAGCTTTAACTTGTTATCTCATCACTCTTTAACATATCGTAAATTTCTTAAAGGTAAGGTAGGGTAAGAGAAATGTATGATTAATAGAAAGAAAATCTTTAAAGTTAAAGTATGACAATTAAAAAAAATATTTGTTTCTATTACATCACTTATGTTTCATCAAAATAAGATCCTGGATTACTGCTTAGTCCCCCTCCCTCAGGTAAACACATAAAATATGCTTAACACACTATAGACACACACTGAAAGTCTTGCTGGACGACATGAAGAATAATAGCTTTCATGTTACTGAACTACTGTACATCCCACACACAGCCATAAAGATACCAGCCATTATATATTTCTAGCTTCACAAGGATGAAACACTTTTTAGCCAAAGATTACCATGACTATGTTTTCAACATTGACTCATTTTGATCAGTATGCCAACAAATAAATAAATAAGAATATTGTATTGTTTACAGTCTTTTCAAATATCCATCTCAGCTCAACAAAAACCATCATGCAAAAACAAGATAAAAAAATTCAACAAGTCTTAAATTGTGAGTCCAAGTTAAGTTCCAAGTCACCAGAAATACAACTTAAGAGCAAATAGACTCTGATTCCCAGACTCCTCATTTTTGCCTCACAGCAAGAAGATTCCCGGTACAAAACTCTCTAAGCATGTGGAGTATGGACGTTTTTCCTTCTACAGTAAAAAAAATCAAAACAAAAACATGCATATTGCGTTAATTATTGTCCCTGTGAACATGAGTGATTGTCTGTTTCTCTATGTTGCTCTTGGGATGGACAGGCAACCTGTACAGGGTGTGAACCCCCTCTCACCTAGATGCAGCTGGGCTAGACTCCAATGCCCCTGCAAGGGAGTAAGTGAGTACAGACAACATATATGTGGCCTTTTCGTGTTTTTTGTGGAACATTTGTTTTTATGAGGATCTTGTGGTTTCACACTCCTGTTTTCCATTTTGCTTTTGGTTTGCCCATAATGATTCCATTTTAATTCATTCTGTTTTGGGCTATGTTTTGCAAACGTTTCAAGAATTTCAAATAGTCTTTTTTAAGAAAATAAATTCTGTTTGTTGTGGTTTTTTTGCACACAGCATCTCTTTTAAAATGTCTGGGGAAATTTTTCGGTGTCATCCTCTAGGGGCATTGAATATTTACAAAATCTTAAACATACATCCACTTGTTGGAGACCGGGGGAGGAGATTTGTCACTGACTCAAAGTGATGACCTGTAAGGCCCAACCAACTTTCTCTTGTAGCTTTGCAGTTAGTTGTGGTGAAACCCATAAATACAATAAATAGTATCACTGTAAGCAAGTGAGCTCAGTTTCCCACAACCATTAGAGTTGGGAATATGTTATGCCTCACAGTAAATAGTGGATTCAATTAAGCAAGAATTTTCATGCAGATTATCATGTGTGGCTGCTTGAAACCAGGTGAAGACCATCCCCTATTGAAGTGGGAAGGAGATATGAAGTGGAAGGGGGGATTTATTTCCATCCATGTGTTTTTATTTAAGAAGAAAATAGTATAAAACTCCTGGAATGCTAGGCTTGACATGTGCTATGCCTTCCCCTTCTCGCCCTCTCCAATCTCATTCAAGCCTTTAATCAAACGGACATCTGGATTGCATTCAGTGTTGCAGAGGGAGGCCTGATTGCCATTAAGCACACCACGCAATGATGTCACTTTTCATTATTAATGATGCTGCCCACAGCAGACACATTTATCTTCCTGCCTAAAGATGCAAGGCCCATAGGCTGAGGACATGACAGTGACGATGGGTAACTTTGGTGGACATCCGAGGATTCCAGGAGATGCTTCAAGGCATTCGTGCAAGAATCAGAACAACAAAATCAACAGAGGGATGTTGAACGAAGACAGCTACTGAATACTTTTGCACACCATGTCATGTAAAAGTGTACCATGTGGCAAAGACATCATCCTCAGTAACTGCAGAAAAACTAACAGAGCTACATACTTACAGGTCCAGATGAAAAGATGTTTTGATTTGAAGTACTCATGTTCTTACTTTTGAAGTGTAAATGACACCTTGTACTGGTCCACTCAGTCCTGTCATTCAAAAAACAGTCTTTGATATCTTTTTAGATGAATGTCAAAGGATTTTGTTTGACAGCAAAATTCAGTCACAGCAACTTGGGGGTTGTGGGGGGCGAACTAATAATCAGCTCCTCTTAACTTGTGACATATTTTTTGTTTACCTAGTGATCTTGTTGCTTTGTTGTCCCAACAATCCATCACTTCGAGGTGTTTTCTACGTCTGTGTTTCCATGTCAGAATCAGAAAAACCTGCACACGCCTGTCTAGTGCTACATGGAAAAAAAGTTCTTGTCTTCATGTCTACATGAATTGAAGAACCCAACAAGAGTTCATTCCTGACACACAAGCATTCAGCAAACTCTTCAGGCATTTTGTGTGCACTCAGGTTTCATTTAGTTTTGACAGTGAGGGGTGGACTCAATTTGAGACCATTGTGTCCATAAATTCAATCTGTTGCCATTAAGTCTACACCCTTTTCCAATGTTGTGTTATGACTGGCGTATGCTATGCAACAATGTCAATGAAGATTAAAAGTAAAAAGGACAGAGAAGAAGGTATGAGCAGACTTTTTCTGTTCTTAAAGAGAATGCCCCATTAGAGCCTCTGACTATTCAGCTAATTGCAAAGCCTGAACTATTTTCCTGTCACCACTTATAGTCTATTGACAGTGTTTCCAGGCAATTTTTTGTAAACATGAAAATGTTGCAGTTTATTCCTTCAATAAATTAGAATCACATTTCTTTGGGATTTGCAAGAAAATACATGCGAGTTAGTGTTTACATGAGACATTTGTTGCATTATACCCTACAGATTCAGTGTCACTTTGTGGTTAAAACTAAAACAAAATGTTTTAGGAAGTGATTCTTTACAGTACATTTTGAATATAAGCACTTTTTCAAATAAGACCAACAACTTTTACTGTCTTTTAATGAAGGCCCTTGAATCAGAGTGTGGCACTCACGTATCCCCAGTTTACCCTTCCAGACATTCAGAGGTTAAATCTGGCCCGAGACCTTGCAATTCCTGTTTACATCTGCTTTCCAGCGATTTCTCGTGAGGTGTTACAAAAACTCCCCGAGTGCTCCCTCTGGTACAATAACTTCCAGCTTAATCTGTAGTGTGTGAGGCACTATATTTTAAAGAAGACAGAAGCTCATCTGTGAAACTTCGCTTGTGCAAGTGTGTAATGTGGAAGTTTTCACTGAGGGAAAGAAAACATTCCATTACAGGACATTTGCAGTCAGGGAAAAAAATTCTATTGTTGCAATTTCAAAAAGTTTAAATTTTGAATATGCAGTTTATATGACAGCTTTCAATGATAAAGATCATTTAAAACCAGTAAAAGAAACACTCTTCTTTAGGACTAGATTTAGCTACATGCTGCATTTAATCTTAGTTTGGATCGTTGTCAGAAGTCATTGAAAACAGCAGGGGAGCTCATGTTGGGTGCTTTTAATCTTACAGTTGATGGTTGCTAACTGTAAAAAATGTTAATCTCCGCTAAATTAAATATCTCAGGAGTTTCTGGCTTTTAAACAGCTAAATAGAGGGATAATATAAGGAATATTTCCGTACGTAATAAAAGAACCTCTGGTACTTTTGTATAGCTGAACCACCAAACATGCACAGGTACCTAAAATGTCTGAAAACACATCATTATTTTGAGATTTCACATCGGTGAAAGAGTAGCAGAGGTCTCTATATTTGAACATTTCAGCATTTAAAACATTCCTCTGCCATCTGCTTTTGATAGTCATTAAACTCTGTTTTCACTCTAAATTATGGCTTGCTGTTTTGGATTGTCTGTTGTAAGACTTGAAAGTTATGTAAATTTAAACAAAAAAGGATTGTTTTATTCGAAAAATGTGAGTCTGCGGCTCTGATGTTCTTTTGTAATTCTGACATGAAACACTGGGCTAGACACAAAGCCATGTTTTTTATTTTCCATTTTCATCTCAAAATCTGTTTTCTGTCATTCATGTTGGAGCAAAAAAATAATGGCTGGAGTGACTGATGTCTCTCTAAACCCATTTTTGTCATGAACAATGGAGCCTCAGCTCTTTCATCGGAGCATGGACTTTGTCCAAAATGACTTGGGTGCAAACAAAAATGCTAAACCATTGAACATTAATGAGGGGAACAGCTTTTGAAAGTGTTTTGCTGATTACGTTTCTTATCCAAATGGTGGGCCCTTTCAGAAGAGGAAGCCATTTATCTGCCCAGGGACAGCAGAACCGGCCTGGAGAGCTTCATCGTGTTGCTCCTATCATGAGAAACTTGAGGAGAATCAGTGCGTAATGGCTCTCATTTGATCTAGATGGGGTGTTGGACTGTCTACTGTCAACTACTGACCCTTTCAGCTTTATTTATCCAGGGTATTTCACCATTCCCCCCAAGGTGATAAATTGGATGATTATTATTTTGCAATGCGCACACTTAACTGTTACAACGGCAGGCAGATTTAAGCTTGAGTAGTCACTTGGCTTGCTGTGGAGAATCTGTCAATAATTGCATGAAAGGTTTTCACCCCATGAATATTTCCATGAAATACTCTCCAGATTCAGAATAATAAGCTGCATGCCTGTTCTGTCCCCGAGCAACGGCATGCTGTGATCATATGCAGGCTCTCTGTCAGTGCAGAAATCATTACCGTAACTCTGCTTCTAAAAAAAGATGAAAGACCGCATCTGGACTGGCAAGGTGGCCTTCAGCAGGTCTACTGCACCATTGCGTGCTATCTGCTCCATCTTCTTAAACCTCAAGGTGAAGGGGATGAACAAAAACACATGTGACTTGCAACCAATTTCACACTGCAAATCCAGGTCAGGTCAGTCCCCGCCGTCGTTTGTTTCAGGATAGTTCTTTGAACCCTGGGGCCAGAAGGCTGCTAACTCCATTATAAACACTGCACAAATCTGCCAACCAATTGAAAAGCTTCGTGTATGCGGTTATAATATTTAATGGTTTAAGAATTTTAAATTGATGGTGTTTAGAGATGTTATCATCACCATCATTGCTGGAAAGAGATGGTAATGCATAACTGGGACATTTGCTTTTATTATTTAAAAATGTCCTAAGCATAACAACATAAGTAGGCTAATCACATTTCTTTCTTATGTTATGAGGGAGTATGTCAAATCTATTTATTTTTGCACTTCCATTTAAACTCCATTGTAAATAGACAACCATTCAATATTCATGCAGTCTTCATGATTCTGTTGATATGGTGCGGAATAATTAAGAAAGATGCACAGTAAAAGCTCTAAAACACTGGACTGCAAGACTCATCTTATCCAGTATTCACCTTAAATGACAAGAATTCATGAAGATGTGTTAGCTGATGAGTGATATAAGCAGGAAGGCTAATGTCACTGGGAGATTATATGTGATTAGAAATGAGCACCAGCAACATCGCTTGATGCAAGACAAGCCACAACATGAAAGTCACTGAACCTCAAAATTTTTTACTTTTACTATCACTCACCGATTTAGTTCTTAAGCCTGCAAAGCTAGTTAAGGTTAAGGCAGCTGAAGAAAAAATGCTATACAAATGGAATATTTTTGCAGAAATTACATCATCTCAAAACCCTGGCAAGGACAAAGGAGGATCCAGGTCAGCACACCTATGTAACTTTCACCTGGGCGGTTGTGTGACTGATCATCAACCGGGCCCTATTTGGTCTGCACATTTCTTTGTGTTGGTTTTTGGTTCAGATATGTTGAACTGAAAAATAAATACTGATGTTGCTGCTATGTCAGTTTCAAACTAATGCAAACAGGCTGGGCAGGCTGGTGACGTACCGTAACTTAATGTGAGATTGAGTAAAACAATTTGAAGTGGAAAAAAGAAAACTGAATAGCACTGGACTGGTAGGGTGGCAAAACAGGAATACACAGTCTACTTCAACTTAGGAAGCCGAAACTTACAAAACAGTGATGCAACATCTGGAAAGATCTGTCCAGGGTATCGGGCTTAAGAGGCCCTAACGGTCATTGGTCCAATCCGGGACTGACTAGATGTCAGTCTACAGTGGAGCATCTGTGGATTTGGGTTTAACTCAATGGGGATCAGATCAGCCAATGAGAGGCATAAATAAGGGGTGGAAAACTACTGTGAGCAGTATTTTTGACCTCATCAGAAACATAACTTCAGAATCTGATCAGCTAGAAGGATGTCAAAGAAGCATAGCTAGGTTCAGGTTTGGATGGGAGTGTACTGCGAAGCAAATAATGACAATAACAACGTTCTCAGACATGAGCCAAAGCCTGCACTCTTGGTGGTATGTCCTCAGTTTTACTATGCACTCACCGAATCCCCCTTGTTCCCTTGTGACCACAGTTCTTTCAGTGTGTAGCCCTCAATATATAGTGACACTTTTTAACTTAATTCTTCACTACTTTAATTCAATTATCTCATTATTCCTGTTGAATTAATATCAACTACACAAGTTATCTAAGAAATATTGGTATAGAGAGGAGGTCTTTGTATACCGTACCATACCGTCCTCTTCCGCTTATCCGGGGTCGAGTCGCGGGGGCAGCAGCCTAAGCAGGGAAGCAGCCTAAGCAGGGAAGCCCAGACTTCCCTCTCCACGGCCACATCCGCCAACTCATCCGGGGGGATCCCGAGGCGTTCCCAGGCCAGCCGAGAGATACAATCCCTCCAGCGGGTCCTGGGCCTACCCCGAGGTCTCCTCCCGGTGGGACGTGCCCAGAACACCTCCCGGGGGAGGCGTCCAGGGGGCATCCTGACCAGATGCCCAAACCACCTCATCTGGC
>JAVQJG010032872.1:0-12233 GCA_036024015.1 Craterocephalus amniculus
ACTGTTAGCGGCTCGGTTGTAAATGGGTCTGAGTGCCGTAAAGCAGGTTTTGTTCTCGCGAGATGTGTACGGGTCTGCCCATCCAAAAGTTGCAAGTGCTGTTTTCATGACAGAGACACAGGGGAGAGGGGAGAGACTGGCGAATCACCCCGCCAAGTCTTTGTTTACCACCATAGGGATTCTAAAAAACATTTATTGAGGTAAATTAGTTGCACAGTTCTCCTTTAAACTGTGTCAGCATGAACAGAAGCCTGACCCGAGGTGCTTCACAGTTTGAAGATTCCCCGAAGCCATCATTTTCCTTGAGAGGACCAACTCTGGCACATCTAACATCCATCTAATCCATGAGGGTAAAATATGACCAAAAACATCCATTTTTAGGTTACTTTAGGGAAAGTCTTTAAATCTCAGGCCTAATGACGGATATTCAGGATAATTTCACTGCTGACGAGTGATCAAAATGGGTCAAATTTTACCCGATCAGTACAGTATGTAAGGGTTAAAGAAAGATTCAAACAGAAAGGGTTCAGGCTGAACTCTTTTTGTCTCCTTTATATTTGCACAAGTTTAATAAATCACTTAATAAATCACTTGAGCTACTCCCTGTTTTCTGCAGATAGAAATCAGTTCTGTCTTAAATCATGTCAAGTCTTTACTGTAGACGCTGTTACAGACCCACTTCTTATTGGGCTTCAATTTGAGAAAAGCTTGACACTTTGCGTCCATCCATTGTGTTTGACTGTGTTTTCATGGGATGTTAATTTATTCATCTTGGTGTATTTAAGCTTTATAGTACAACAGTTTGGTTTAACTGTTATTGCTTTAAATGTGCCCGATGAAGAAATCTGACATATTCATGTGGCCTTCATGCACCGAGCTTTAAAAACAGAAACATCTTGCAGAGAAATCCAGCAATCTGTCACCTCTTCTCTATAATTAGATTGTGTGGTGATCTCCAGGAGCTGGATGAAAATCCAAAAGCAGACAGCCAGCAGAACTCGTCCCTCCATTACTCATCATGCTGTTCTGTTCTGCCAGATTACAGGCCACTCTAATCTGATCACAATCTCATTTCAATCTCATTAGATCATCTCACACCGGCCTGTTGCTGAGTCACCACACGTCAGACAGCCTGTCATACCACATCACACGCACACACCACTCCATCGCTGCATCTGTATGTATTATTCTTATACGATTGCTCAGGCCAGGGATATGCACCTGTTCTCCACACAAAGCTCTCAGGCCCAGTACCAGGCCGGGGGGTGATGGGGTTAATGTCCGGATTCACAGGGTGGGACTGTCATGTAAATATACATGTGTGGTTAGGGGTGGGCGATATGTCGAAAATTTACAGATAACGAGATTTACAATAACTGGTATACAAATTTTGCCCTTATCAATACATTTTATATTTTGAGAAAGTGAAAATAGTACGGGGCTGCCCTGTCAATGCTTATTAGTTCCAGTATGATTTAATTCATATGAAATATTTTACAAAAACTCTTTATTTCCATTTTATCTGCACTTGATAAGATATGCTGTTAGAATAAGAAGTACACTCGCACCAAGTGATCTAGCTAAACCCTCAGCACTATTGATTAAAGATGATTACTATGCAGAGTATTTATTTTCACTTTTTTTTTTCTTCTTTTTCTTTCTTTAAAGGGACTATACCCGATTTCACGTCTGGCTAGCTTAGTTAGCGATAGCAGCTATTTCTTTTTTTTAGCTTTTGTGTGTTGCTTTTTCCTCGCTAAGGGGTTTAACTTTCATAATCTGACTCCGGATCACTAAGGGAACGCTATTACTGGCTGATCGGAGTCTGGACGTTCCAAAAATTAACCCCGCAGAGAGAGCGCGTCACGCCAATGCTAAGAAAACTAGCCGCTTTCGTAAACTAAAATGCCCTGAACTCGTACATATGCGCAATCAATGAGTCATTAATTGTAATGAAATTACCCCTTTAACCACATACTATACCACGTAGAAAACCATTTTTTTTAGAAAGATTAAAATAATATCAGGTATAGTTCCTTTAAATAAAGTGAGTTTGTATTATATAAAAGTAATATGAAGCTAAAGTTGGTTTGTACGCACATAAATGATTTGGGAAAGTATTTTTTTGTCCACATTCAGAGGTTGGACTGAGAACATAATTGGCTCTGAATAAGAAAAGACAGAAAATCAGTGAATACAGACATGTTACCATCATTCTGTTACTGCTTTCTCTTCAAACCATGCAGCATAATCAATTGAATAATCAATGAAAGTGATTGTTTAGCCTTCAGCCGAGTGAGAGCGTAGTTTTGTGAAGTGAAGAGGGTGTGATTATCTTTCTCTTTCCATCACAGAGAGGGGGAATGTTGTAGAGGCAGCTTTAGATTCCTGTCCCTGACAGAAACGTCTATTTGTCTGTTGTCTCATCACCACATTGACTCCCTGTCACTGCCTCGATTTATTATTTGAACTCTACTGTCAGTCTCTCCTTTCACTTCGGTCTTCTCCACACTGTTAGCCTGTTTCTGTCAAACCCCCTTTCATTCTGTTTCTTCTCACTGGCCCCCGCTCTTCATCCCGACATCCGCTCTATCTCTTTTTAACAGGCATTTTATCATACATATAACCACATCTATCTCTGTGCATGCACACACACCCCAGGCGTGTGTCGGTTCTGGGTCGTTTTTGATGATGAGTTCACACATGTGATAAGTACAAGCACACACACCGAAGGGCCACGTCAGCAAATGAGCATGCTTACTGCATGCACAGATGGTGTGCAGGTGCATGTGTGACATAGTCCAGATAACTGGCCATTGTCTCCCCTAGTCCACCCCACAATATGAAACAGATCAGGCCAGATTCCAGTGACACACTTCATTTTCCCTTCTGAGTTTTAAAATTTCCCTTTTTCCCCACCGTTCTTCGGAAAGCTTTTGATTCGTGTTTGCTAATGTAGTAGGCTTTGTGATGTCTTAACAGTAACCTTTTTTTACCTGTAATTTGGCAATTAGCCTGCACTATCATGTTTTTACTAGTTTGGTATTTTGAAAGCCTCCAATCATTATATGATTTTATTTTGGCCAATTATAAGTACTACCACCAAAAAAAAAATAACACCATTATGCCTTCTGGTATGACTCATGCTTGTACTGTAGTGACACAGTTACCCATGCATACACACTGAATTTGCGCAGCGGTGCCCACTCACTGTTGCTGTGTGGTTTGTGTGTATATTTGTTTATTTGTGTTTGCATGTGGAGGAGGGGATGTTGGTTGCAGATTGTGCCTGGTCCACTAGACCCCTCCCAGTCAGAATGGAGCTGTCTCAGCTCATCAGCATTAGACTCACATGGCATCCTGATCTGCCCTGACAGTCAGCCACAGGAAAATGATGGGATGTGAAACCGCCCATAGCACCCACCCACCCATGTGACCTGGCATACAAGGCAAAGAGGGTATGGGGAAGGCATTGTTGGGCGCCATAGAAATACAAGACGGTGATTTATGTTCATAACATCACAGGCAGAAGCCATTGCCCTCCCTGGCACAACAGGCAAGAAGGACAGTACCTTTTTGTTCGTACACACGACAACTACATGCAGGGAGACACACACACACTCTGGATGCAGACCATGACTGCTGTGATATTTCATCTGTCAGAATGGTGGTAAAAGGAATCTCAGCATGCCTTCTGAGCTTCAAGTATGCTGCAGTTGTCTTTTACTTCACGTGCCTCAGCTGCTCTGACATAAAAAAAACACACAAACACAAACGTTTACTCAGAGACAGGCGGCAGCAAAGACACTAAGCAGTAGGGTTTATATTTATTGGTTGATATATAATAAATAATTCACTGAAATGGCTTTCTAGGTGGTCGTGGAATGCTAGACTTTGAGCAAAGCATTTTCCGTCTTTATGTCATGCAGGATCTCACTGTGCAGGCTAATTCCTCCCAGCAGGCCTTCACACACAGGGCAGAGCAGGGTTGAGGGTCAGGCAGGGCAGTAACTTCTGCTGGGTGTGGAGGGAGGGGAAGGGGAGATTCACCATGCAAGTACAAGGATTTTCCAAGCCCCAGTCTTTTCAGTTTTATGGGCTTTTTTTTACAGATTTTCCAAGCCTACCATCAGGTGTGTCAGACACTGTTGTATTTTTAGAGGAGAGCGAAACTCTAGTGTTTCCACTGGGTCGTCTGTTGTCCATTGCATAACTCATATTGGATTACTTTCCTCTCTCATCTTCAATAAGCTCTCACAGCCCTTAGGATGGAACTGCATCCTGAGTTGAAACTGCTTCTCCTCTTATGGCTCCCTTTTTGATCCTTTAAATGAGGCCCTCTTGCTGTACGGTGATATTATGAAACTGCTGAAATGACTCAAAACTCTTTTGCATTTTGTTTTTCGTCAGTCAGTGAATCAAGAATTCCTTTTTTCCCTTGCTCTGCTCAGCATTATAGCAGGCAGAATGGTTTGGATGTTGTGCCAGACAAATTCACTTTGCCAAGAGAAACCCTAACCCATGCATATAAGGCTTTTCTTTATATGTAATTATTCCTTTTTATTTTGAATTATTTTGCTGAATTAACAATAAATCTGAAAAAAATAGCAGACAATCATCAGGAGCACCTTCAGGAAGACCAACTGTGAAAGTCATGAACCTCATAAAAACAACCACAGTAAGAATCATGTGTCTTTGAGTGCAAGAGATCCATCAATTTTGATGTGGAACCACATTATACGGTTTATTACTTATATCATATGGCATCTCCTCGTGGTGCTTTTAAGTGTGCATTTTAAGTGTGCGTTGCTCCTTCAAAGCACTCACAAACTCCTCTATCAATAACAGAGTGAAATAATTGAAGAGCTCTAGCTGTTACAGATCCCCCTGGTCTTACTTTTACCTACTATGAGTTGACCTTGCTTAGTGTGAGGATGGCCACTAGTACACCTATTATGTGAAAACCCTGGCTTTCAGCTCTGAAAAGAGCCTTATCTTCAGTGTACAAAGCAGCATTCTGCCACTGCAACAGCGCTCTTTATCTGACTCAACAAGCACACACGCATTCACTGATGGTCTCATTGTATTATTTATTGAGCCCAAAGACCTACGCTCTTTCAAGGTAAAACTGTTTCCTAAAACTGTTTACTTTATTTTTATCTTTTCATACGTATTCATCTACTCCTCTTACTCACTTTATTATGCATCTATGCCCCAACAATCAAAATGAAATTATATAAATTTCAAGCTTTCCCCCCTTTAATTTTAACAGTTTGCCTCATCTAATTAAAGCTATAAAATAGCTTGCTTTTCCTTATTGCTTTGAATCATGTCAAACTCTGTGCTTATTTTTTGCTTTATTTTCAGCAGTGTGTGCATTATTATGAGTAACTGCACCAAAACAGGAAAAGAAAGTAAACATTTTATTATGTAGTGCTGTATAGCCTAGAGACACTCCACTGGTATTGATTGTAAGAGACTGCATTATGGCCTCTTGTCATGTTTGTTTGTATAGCTGAAGTGGCATATTGGGCTTTTTTCAATATAGGTGAACCTGTATGTTGTCAATCTCTTTCTGTGTTTCTAAATTACTTATGATATGACAAAGCTGTATATCGCTCTAACAATAAATCAGTCTTAGTCTCAACAAATATTCATAAATGTATGCAAAAGATTGCTGCAATAGACCAGTTTCAAATGAAATAGATCCAACAGCTTGTTAAGTTCAGCTGGTTGACTCATTCATTTAAATCACATGTGTTGTAACAGGGAAACTTCTAAAACCTGCAGGATGCAGCCTTGGTACATTGGTACAAACCCATGAATGTTCATAAAAAATAACAATGCAAATTAAGGATCGAAACAGACATTATACAGTGAAGGAATTTGGGTTATCATTTTTTCTAAAAACTTTACTGCGATATGAGTAATATAGCGGCGATCAGGTGAACTTGCCCACTGATGACATCACCCGTCACAAAGAAGAACCACTATTTTACGCTCTCCAGAGAGCAAACTTTATTCTAGCCATGTCAAAATTAAGTTTGGCATTGGCATGTCCTCGCTGTGTGAAAGAGCCATTAGTCATTTCTCCTGACCTTGTAAAATGTGTGAAAGTGCATATATCTGCAAAGAAAATATCCCCTGCTGGTATTTTTGTTTTTTCCTCATTTTGCTGCACTTCAGCGTAGAGTTGTTCGGGTGTGTTTATTTGTGTTTTTGAACTTTACTACTGTGAAGAAATTAGGAAATGACACTTTATGTGTCCGATTTCCATCCTTGTTCTACGGCTCATTGCAATCTGTTTTTCACTTCCCGAAAGACTGATGCTGTTTAAAAAACAATACATACTACAAGAGGTCAGATTTCCTTGTAGTACACATAAAAAGAAAAAGAAAGGTGCCGAGTTGTGTATCCAGATGTATTGTAACTGATGTGATTTTGACCAATAATTTCTAGTCCAGTGAAAGTTTACCGACAGTAACTACACAGTAAACCTTTAGAGACTAAGATCATCGTAAAAACTTGTCCAGTTCTCCTTCAAACAGCGACAGAAGTGGGATAAATTGACTGTAACTGAGGATGTCAAAGTATAACTTACAGTATTGTTGTTTCTGAGAGTTTTCTCTAGGCTCTCACATTTGGCTGAAACATCTGGTTATTCTTGGCAGGAGTTGCATCACTTTGGAAGCAGATACTTCGATGTTTTCATTTTTATTCCACGTGAGTCATCGAGCAGACATCAGGATTCCCACCTGCTTTTTGTTGTTCTCATCCAGCATCCTCCGTCTCCCCTTCTGTTTCACTTTCCTTCACCTCCTCCTCCTGTGTTCCTCTCCTTCATCTTCCACTTGTGAACTCAGCCAAGGCGACGAAACACATTGATGATTTATTTATGTCAGGGAACCCATCTTCCCCTCTTATGAGGCTGTCTGTTTCTCACTCACACACACACACACATTCTTTCAGTCTGTCTTTTTTGGTGTGTGTCTGTCTGTGAAACCATATGTGACAGTGATGCTAAATGGGGCGTCCTCGCTCCTGTTGTGATGAGATTGAATGTGCAGTTGGCAGAGCTTACAAAGCACACATCCACACACACACACACACACATACACACACGTATATTCCTCCTCTACAGTGTCATGCTGAGATGATGGCATCTTCCTGCTATGGGTTAACTCATGTGATCCCAGTATTTTAAACAATCTACTATTTTTTATGCTTAAGAAATTTACATTATTATCCAATATCTTGAGTGATACATGACATTTTCTGGTATGAGAACATCTTTTACCACACATTTTGATTCTTTTAATTCACATTTGCCTAGAATTTTGAAATAAATTGTTACAATCACCAAACTTCTGTTGTATCAGGTTTCATTTAGTTAGAAATATATACAGACAGCAGTCACACCAGCTGTGGCTACCAAAAAAATAACAGAGCTTTGAGAATTTAATGAACTGCAGAAGCTCAGAACAGAAAATAACCAACATAGGACTCAATAATGAATGTATATTATGGATCATAAAACAAACACATTTTTATGGAGGTCATATGCCAGGCTAATTGATTTTGTGGCCATCCAAACATTATTAAACTGTCTTGTTACTAATCTATAAAACATAATGTGTCTTTTAAACAAATGTACTGTTTCACTCCACAAGGGGCTTATTGATGATCTATAAAAAATTAATTGGTAAAAAAAAATCTACAAAACAAACAGTAAATTCCCATTAATAAGTACATATTACCTTATACAAAAAAAATTAAGACATGTTTTATTGTCTTTAATCATGAAGTAAATCACATGACATAGTTACATAAGTTTTTTTTTCTACAACTTGATTAATGAAGCATTTTAGCTTCTGGAATTAAAGCTGACTTAAACATGTTGTGGTGTGGATTGGGTCTTTCTATATTAGTTAGACCCCCATCCATCCGTCCATCCATGGTTTAGATGGGTCATTGATGCAACACATTCAGAAGGGAAACCCAGGTAAGCCTCTCTTCAGTGACAACATAAACCTAATCTTGAGGGATCTAAAGATTCACTAGGCTAGAAAAGTATGTATAACCTCTCCAGTATGTTCTGGGTTGGCCGCGGAGTCTCCTCCAAGTCAGTCGTTCCAGAAAATATTCAAAGGGAGGCCACAATGAGACATCCTTATGAGATGTCTAGACCACCTAAACTGAGTTAGTGGATGAGGTCCTCACACAGTTTCTGAGTTTTTGAAGTAAAGTCATATCGGTCTCTTGCATCTGAAATCTTATGCTCTGGATCACTGCCAAAATCTAATAGTGACTTAGGCCTGGGTTGTCACAATGACAGATCAGTAAATTAAAAATGTGATTGTGCTCTTAGCTTCATCCTAGCATAACTGCTGACAAAGCCCCTGTCCATTGGTTCATCCAACCAGTACTCATGAACAAGATCCCAAGTTTCATAAAGTCCTTTGTTTGAGGCTAAAAAAACATCCCTGACCCAGAGGCAACACTCTACACCTTTCTGTTGGGTACCATGTGAAGTCAACCAAAGTAGATAATGTAGAATTTGATGAATAAACTTTGACCTTGTGAGATCAGAAGTATTCATGATCAGGCATCAGTGTCTTTGAATAATGATGTTATCTGTTTTATTGCTGATAAAGTGAACTGTTAGATTCTCCTATGCACTGGTTGCCAAACGTTTTTGGCCACAATCCCCAAGATGACATTTACTGGTGTTCGTGACCCTCCCTTCCACAATGAAAATGATAAAACAGCTATGATAAAATCCCAAATTTATCTGATAAATATGAGTTATATATTTTTCACAATTATCTTGCTGAAATGATCTTGCGACCAACAGTTTGGGAACCACTGCTCTAATGGACATTCTGACAAGCTAATATCCTGAGGCTTATTCTCTTTTAATAGATAAAGTTCAAGTTGTCCTCAGGTGCCTTATATTGGTATGGTATATGGGTATCCTGTCCACCCATCCTTAAATTACTGCAGCTTCCTGCAATCAGCCCTCTTCAAACCTCCTGTCAGTCTCTCTGCCACTTAGTTAGTCTCTCTGTCAGTCAGGCAGGTAGTTGACCACGCGGTTGTGCTGCGAGGGTGTTCCCTTCCAGTGCTTTTCAGTTCATTTGTTTGTTTGTGAGAGTAAGAGGCTGAGAGGGATTTTGGTCCAGTGAAGATAGCGAAGAAGAAAAAATATGCCATTGAAGTGAGCAAATTGACAGAGCAAGAGAGAGAAAGAGGGAGATTGGGAGATGTCGGTTTAGAGAGTGAGAGCTCGGTGTCAAACTTTCAAAGCGTCTAGAGTGTGTGAGAAGTGAAGAAAGTTAATGAAGTTAACTTTAGTCAGACAAGAAACTGTTTGTGGGGTACGATGGCAAAAAAATACGTTTAGAGTAGGAAACTGGGGAAAGATAGATGGCTGTGTGCTTCTTCATCTGCTGCCAGTCATTACTAGTGGGCCTCAGCAGGCAGCAGGTTGACAAGGTGAGCTCTAATGAGGAGGCCGGTGGCTCAGAACCACAGAGACAGGCCTCCCTTTCCTCTTTTTCTCATTCGTAAATTAGCCTGTCACTCTTTACATCCTCGTGTGTGGTTTGCGCCTGAAAACGCCATTTCCAAACCCATTTGCATTGGTCACAAAGTCCACGGCAGGGATGCGAATGTTCCGTTATAAATTATGTTTATTGATGTTTACATGATAATGATATCTTTTTGACAAAAATCGTTTACACAAATAAAATGTTAGGTTTCTAACTAAATGTTACATACTAATACTAAATACTAACAATACTGAAATAATTGTTGGAATAAATTGGATGTTTTTCCTGCTTTATTGCTTTATTTTTATGCACACCCTATTTGACTCATGTTTCGGTCTGTTTTTACTCTGCACAGCAAAACGATAAATGCATCTATCACTTACAAATAAAATAATATATGCAACAAAAGTAAAGAAATTTGTGTTAGCTTGATTTCTCTCCTTTAATCATACAAACTGTTTTATTATACATTGTTGGAAAGCCTTATTAATCATATTTATTTACTTCTACTACTTCTGCTTGTACTTCTGATAAGATTTACTTCTGTGGAATGAGCAGCACAGTCAAGATCTCCTAAAATATTCTCCTGTTGGTTTTCATTCTTGTTTCGAGATTCAGGTGTTTCCAGGTGCGTGTCTGTCAAAGATGTATGACTGACACCTGACTGGCACCTAATTGACTGACTGGAGCTGTATCTGCAGAAAATGGGCTCTCACTCCATCTTCCAGGATGACAACACTCTCCCCCGCAGAGCCAGGATCAGAGTATCTCTGCAGTTAGGGAGTGTAGAAGAAGGAATGACCTGATGTGATGTAATGCCACACCTCAACCCAATTGAGCACTTGTGGATCCCCTCGGATGTGCCAGAGTGACCAACACAACCACCCTGGTTGATCTTTAACAGTTCCTGCTTGAGGAGTTTGATGACGTCCCCCAGCTAAATGCGACCAATCTGCCAAACTTTTTTGGCTGTTTATGTATCTTCCATGCAATATGTGGCTCCGACAGGGTCTAATGATTTAAATGAAAAAAAAACACAATATTTGCTTTTTTCACTACAATTTTCACTACATATATAGCAACATAGCAATATGACATAGGAACATAGCAATATCAAAATTATACTGACTACAATTACATGAATTAACACATAATTAAATGTATTTAAAAGTGCTTATTGACTCACCTCTTTCTGAAATGAGCAACAGAGGGGCAGATAATGCAGGAAAATCGCCACCGGTTTGTTATCGAACAGGTCTTAATCATTGTCACTCCCAAAACTTCCTTTTGAATCCTAATTTGAATTTTTTGCCAATTTTATACACACAGTCCACATATTTAGTTTATAGTGTTCAAGAATGTGACTAGATGCAGTGCATCAGGTCAAATCCAGTTCAGGGTTTATCTCTTTCCTTGACAGCACAATAAAGTTTCTCTTGGAAAGATATGCTTCCTCTCTTTCCCTTCTCAGTTTCTCTCCTCTCCCCCAAACCTCATCATTTTGACAAACTTTTGGCCAAACTACAGAAATCTCATCAGTCAAAACAGTGCTGGGCTAAGATTGCATGAGGGGGTTTTCAATAAGATGGAGCTCCTATCTCTAGATGCAATGCAGCATAATGTGCAACACTTTCACTCTATATTGTAAATAATTGTAATGAACTATCACATTTACTTTAGAAAACCAGGAAATCAGCATTACTGACACCTGTCACCACTAAAAAATCTTCAATACGTCTTATTTTTAGTTATAATTATGTGAGGTCAGGTACAGGCCTGTGTTAGCATAAAGTTCATAGCATTCAAACATTTTTCTAGTGTAGCTGCTGCACAACAGCCAGAGTTTTCACAACCTTTTATTTTTTGCAGAGTTCATCACAATTGATTTACAAAAGACCTCACTCCCTCAGCGACAAACCTCTAACTCCATCTCATCACACAGTGTGATGCTCTGCTTGGTCCAAAGATACTACAGTGTATTTACTGTCTGACAGTTTCACTGCATCTTTTTGCTTCTTATTTCCAATCAATTACTGTTCAAGTTCAAGGCAATTAATTGAAAAAACAGTTAATCATTATCATTACTACTTCTAAGTCAGTTTGTCAGGACATTGTGAGGTACTTACCCTGCCAACTCCCAGTATAGAATATAAATGGATTTCAGTGCATCACAAAACCAGGAGATCAAGCCTCAACCCACAACGTACACCCCCATTTACTGGAAAAAAACAAAAAGAGCTCCTCACTTTTATATCATTTTCCCAATTTATAGCCTCATTTCAAATGTTTAAGGTGATAGAGAATCAAAATCATTATTTTCAATTTTTTGATGGCGTTTCAGAGTCTCCCTGCTGTTGAGAATACACAGGCAATGTAATCGTCTCTGTTTACGGTATTTCCCCTTTTTTGAATTGCCGCCAGAAAACACACCAACGTGTGTGTGACTATTTTCTGACATAAAATAATGATGAGCAGCCCACCCCACCCCACCCCCCCACCCGTTCGCACCTCTTCTCTGCTGCCATTTGAAGGTAGGAAAAATGGCGAAGCCCCGCCGTGCTTTCCCCTGGCTGCGCCAGCAGTGTGTAAATTTCTTCCACCTCCTCCTCCGATTCTGGTTCACATATATAAGGCTGAATCCCTGAAAACGCCATGGCTAATGATATTAGCAGTGAAGGTAGT